>CAXHKU010000331.1:0-42736 GCA_964017125.1 Flabesymbios commensalis
TGTACCTAGCGTGTAGTGGGCCCCTCATCCTTTCTGAGAGATAAGGTTTAAGTCAGTGTGCAGCGATCCCTCATCCAACCTGAAGATGAGATTTAGCCGGCAGTGTGCAGTGAGCCCCTCATCCATAACTGGGCCTGAAAGATGAGGTTCACCCAGTGTGTAGCGAGCCTTTCACTCTCTCAGGGTGAAGTTTACACAGTGTGTAGTGAGCCCCTCATCCCCAAGAGATGAGATTATCAGATTTTCCCTATATTAACATTCTGATGTCTAGAATATCACATATCTTATGTATTAGCACTCTCCATTCTAAAGTATCACATGTATTAACTCTCTGGAGTCTAGAGTATGCCATGTCTCATGTGTCAACCCTCAGTGGACTAGACTACCATATTTTCTCTACGTTAACCTTCTGATGCCTAGAGGTTCACATATCTTATTTATTAGGCCTCTGTGGACTAGAGTATTACACGTATTAACCCTCTTTGTTCTAGAGTATCACGTTTCTAATGTGTTAACCCTCTGTGGACTACACTATCATGTTTATCCTATTTTAACCTACTGATGCCTAGAGCATCATAAATGGTATTGATTAACCTTCTATAGGCTACGGTTTGACATGTATTAACCCTCTGAGGCCCAGAGAGTAGATAGTACCATGTTTCTCTAATATTAACCCTATGTCGACTAGATTATTACATTTCTTCCATATTAACCTTTTGATGTCTGGAGTATCACATTTCTTATTTATCAACCCTCTGTTGACTAGACTATCTCAAGTATTAACCCTCTGTGGTCTCGAGTATTACGTTTCTAATATATTCACCCTACGTGGACTACACTATCATGTTTAGCTTATTTTATATCCTACTGATGCCTAGTTCATCACATATGTGATTTATTAACCCTCTATAGGCTGGAGTATTGCGTGTAATAACCCTCTGAAGTCCAAAGAGTCGATAGTATCACGTGTCTCAAATATTAAACCTCTGTAGACTAGACTATCAAATTGCTTCTATATACACCTTTTAGTGTTTGGGGTATCACATGTCTTATTTATTAACCCTCTGTTGACTTTCGCAAGTATAAACCCTCTAGAGTATCACGTTTCTTACGTCTTAACCAACGGTGGACTACACTAACGTGTTTATCTTTTTTAACCTACTCATGCCTAGAGCTTCATAGATGTTTTTTCTTAACCCTCCATAGGCTAGATTTGACATGTTTTAACCCTCTGAGGTCCAGAGGGTCGATAGTATCACGTGTGTCTCGTGTATTACTGCGCTGTGGACTAGATTACCATATTTCTTCTATATTAACCTTGTCATACCTAGATTATCATGTTTTATTTATTAACCCTTTCCGGACTAGAGGAACACATGTATTAATCCTCTGGGGTCTCTGGTATCACGTGTCTCAACTATTATTCTTCTGCGACTAGACTATTATATTTATCTAATGTTAACCTTCTGTATCCTAGTGTATTACATGTCTTCTGTTTTAAAGCAGACACAATCAGGCTAAAATCATCAAAAAATCAATAATTTTATTTTGGCTTCTTAATATACTTCCTTCATATGTGAACATGTCCATAGACTAGAATTACGGAAGTCTTTAAAATTTTGGATTGCTGTGGCAACGTAGAAAGGTTGCGGAAAAACCCCGTTTATCAGTTATTTCTGTATTTCTTAATTTAAACATGCATGTCTGAAATTAAATTGCGTATTTATTTCTCGCTTAACCGGTAAATGCGCAACACAAAATTTAAAAAAACATACGCAATACTAGTCTATGGACATGTTCACATATTATGGCCATATTAAGAAGCCAAAATAAAATCAAGGATTTTTTTATGATTTTAGCCTGATTGCGTCGCTTTAACTGTCTGGAGGCTGGAGTATCAAGTGTTGTCTCATATAATAATCTTCTGGTGGCTAGAGTATGAACTTGCTCCCATATTAACCATGTTAACCATCTGGTGCTACACTGGTATGTGTATGATATATTTTCTTCTGTAGCTAGACCCGGCAAATGCTACAAATTGAAATATTTTTATACAGATGAATTTTAAAAGCAGATATTTACGAAACTTTGGCCTAACGCTATCTACTCTAGAAAAGCTAGGTGGATAAATGGGAGTTCGAGAGAAAATTAGCAAAATACTTTGATAGTAATCAAAGTTTTAAAGATCATTGCTTTATTATTGTGTTATTATTGCACACTGGGAAAACCTTATCTCTTAGGCTGGTTGCACACTGGTGAGCTTCATCTCAGGGAGAAGTAGGGGCTGTAGGGTGGGCTGGTTGCAGACTAGGTGAACTTCATCTCTCAGGCAGAGTCAGGGATGAGGTGCCCACTGCACACTAGGTAAACCTCATCTCTCAGGAGGGATGAGGGGCCCACTGCACAGAAGGTAAACTTCATCTCTCATGGGGAGGGGGGGGGGGGGCTCATTGTACACTAGCTAAATCTAAGCCTTAGAAGGGGCTGGTTGCTCACTGGTAAACTTCATCTCTCAGGGATGAAGGGCCCACTGCACACTGGGTAAACAACATCTCTGATGCAGTGTCAAGAATGAGGGGATGAATGCACACTCTGTAGACCTCATATATTAGAAGGGGTCAGGTGCCCATTCCACACTGACTAAACCTCATCCTTACCGTATCCCCGCGCATAAACGGGCATGCACTTATTAGTGAAATTCGAATGTCATTTCTCCAATGTCATAACTCAAGACATATAATTCAGGTGAGAATAATAATAATATGACTATATTGACTTATGGACTATTACTAGTTAATGTCCATGATAATTTAAAAACAATGTTGATCGTAAATACAAACTACAATATTATTTTTTATTATTTATTAACGGGTAGATATTAGGAGAGAATTGCCCCATAATACAGATATGGGCCAACAGTTCAAGGCGTCAAAGCGATAGGGTATGGGTATGTTAGCTGAAAAGTGGGGACAAATGAGGTGTGATATAACAGTTCAGGTAGTGTCAACACCTATTTCCTGGAGTCACTCCTGCAAGGTGACTTCAAAGTAACTATCCCAATGATTACTAAACTAGCTCAGTTTACTTTGGATTGGAATTAATCAAATAATTACGATTTTACCGAATGGGAATAAATTTAAAATTATCTTTATATTCGAATAAAAGTGCATGCACTTATTTTCGAAAACTAAGTGCATTTTCGAATACAAGTGCAAGCGCGGGGATACGATAATTAGGATGGATGAGGAGCTGGTTGTAAACCTCATATTTTAGGCCCAGCTTAGGACGAGGGGCCCACTGCACACTGGGTAAACCTCATCTCTCAGGGATGAGAAGACGGGGCTTGTTACACACTGAATATGTTTATTTCGAATTAAATATTAAATGCTTCTGCACTAAGACGTGGGCCTGTGCATGGGCCCCGAGGGTCCGTATGACGAGCGACTGTGGATGATCTCTCGATTGATGTACATGCCTGTCCACTCTTCTGATAATTAACCAGGAATATGATAATTAAGTGTTTTTCATGTGGATATTACATAATATTATCAAAACTAACCAATACTAAGCGAGGTCAAGTATGTGTGTAGGCCTATTAAATAATCTATCCTATCCGATTATTATCCAGTCTACTCACATGTCAGTTATGATTTAAAGTTGGTGGGTCGTTATACTTCACTGAATCAAAATATTTACGTTGCGATAGACCCACTCCTGTCGAAGTTGACCTTATTGCGCATGCCTGCCTTTGTATTAGGCGCCCTAAATGTTTACTCAGCGAATCACAACGACCCACCTACATTATTCCCTCCATCCGTCTCTTCCCAGCGAACACGACCAGTAGGCCTTTCTGCATCTGCAACGCCGACCACCCAATATTAAAGTAGGCGAGTCGTCACTATTTACTGAACACATGTCGTAGGACCACCCGCATGCGCAGTATGGTTCCAAGGTTGGGGTCGTCAAGGTAAATATTATTGATAAGTGAGCGTAACTTCTCAGCCGGTTTAGTCTATAGCTTACTAGCTATGCCATACTGTCTTATAATTTTGGCCACTATACCGCTATGGTGGGGACGCTCGGAGCTTATATTTTACCGTGATATTTTCCCTAAATTATTCTCAACCCTTTCAGTGCGGGGACCGTCTATAGACGTAAACGACCCCCGCACTAAAGGAATTAGCAAATTGTAATGACCATAGACCCATAACATAGATATTCAAATGAAGCAGAAAGAGCTAACTAAGCTATTTGTGAAGATTTCAAATTGGAACAACTCTTTGGTCTCCATGGTTGATACGCAAATATTTCAGCATTGTAAGTGTTAAACCATCTAGACATTAATGAATTCATATTTATTTTGCCAACGTTCTAAGGTATGTGGGCCATCAAAAGTGAATATTTTCAATCAGTTAGTGAAACGTCTGACCTGTTTTAACTAGGCAATGTTGATGGGTTGAATCAGATTTTAGTCCTAAAGTATATTTGTTTTATACCACTCCATGGCGATCACTTTTTCCTGAGGTCACATAGTGAGCGCACGATATTACTGCAATACATGTTTCAAATTACTGTTATCATTATTACATTTAGTTATAAACAAAAAAAATACATATTTGTGAATTAATTTATACTATTCGCCTTCTGTTTTATGAGTAGGCCTATGGTTTATCCTCTTCCAGTCTGTGACGACTATTAGTTTCTGGGAGTAGTAACAATCTGTTCAATTTGTCCTTGTATTAAAACTGATTAGGGCGAAGTGAACATTATTATCATCGCTTGATTAAATTAAGTTATTATCGCCTTTATCCAAGGTACCATTTATGATTTACCAAAAAGTTTTAAAATAGCATTATGTTTATACTTATTTATAATAATATTTGAGGAACTATAGAATGTATGGTGAATTTTTTTTTTTCCAAAAAGTCAAAAATACATTGTGAACGCTTAATCCCAAGTACCGCTAGTCCATATTACTCATACGTTTGTATGTAGGCACTTACCACTTATGAGTACGAAATGAAAAGGTTTTGGTCATAGCGCAATGATTTGTAGTGATTGTCAATTAAAATACTTGGCAGAGATGCATTCATTTCGCCTCATAGCGAAAACACATCTTATTTTCCTATGAACAAGGGCTCAGGGGCACATATTTTCCGTATTTTACATCTGTGTACATATACTAGTATTCTATTGGGTGGCGAAAAGTGTAGGGGGTAGGCCTACTATCCTGTTTATTTAATACAAATGGAAGTATTAGAATTTAGTGCTTTGTTTACAATTGTCCTGGAACGATATTATGGTAGTTTGTATAGCTACTAGAGAATTTGATAATGTACAGACAAGAAGTAGGTAATCCTTTTGTGGATAACTTTTGTGTTACTCTGCGACCATGTGAACACATTCAACTATAAAGTTAATGATGAGATATTAATAATTACAAATGTTGCAATTGCAGTTATTAATTTTTAAACATGAAAAAAATCATATCACACATAAAATAATGTAGATCTTGTTTATGTTTCTTATACAGATAAAAAAAAAATAGCCAGTGACTTTGAGTGTTCATATAGAGTGTCCATATATATTCTTCTAAAACCACTGGCGTCTCGCTGAAAATAAAATAATGAGTGGATCAATGAAACATTATTTCTTTTTTTAATATGTTCTATTCGTGGTGATTAAATTCGAAATTTGCATTTAATATGTTGAAATTTTTTTTTACAATATAATAACTACAAGAACTTAAATATTTGTTGGGTAACACATAAATTAGGTAGATAGTCATACCTACATTTATCTCTCACACACTACTGTATCATCTGTACACGGGGCAATCGTGTCTCCAGGAGAATGATCTAAAAATTGTATCGCTGTACCTTTATCCTGTACAAAGAAAACAAAAACAAATATCACTATAGCACAATTTAATCATTACGAGAACGAAATTCTGCTACGTAGGTGTACTGTGTAGCAACAACGATTTATGTTCTAGCGCTCATAGCGAGCATTTTGCACCAGATATACTGTAGATTAACTTGCTCAAACATGTTGAAATAACCCTGCTGCTTTTCTGTGGTTTAAATAAGAAAGGTTGGAATAGGTATTTAACCCAATGGATTTGGTGTGGATTAAATACGAAAATATTTCTATAACCAGCTGTTTTTCCTGTAGGTTAAATTAGGTTTAAATAGTTTAATAGCCCAGGTGCTTTTCTGTGGGTTAAATAAGAAGGTTGGGATAGTTATCTAGCCCGGTGTATTTGTTGTTGATTAAATATGAAGATTGGAAAATCGTTCTGAAACCCAGCTGTTTTTATGTGTGTTAAATAAGAAGGTTTTAATATTATAAAACCCAGGCGCATTGTAGTGGTCTAAATACAGTTAAACTATGTCTGGATGCTTTATTATGTGTAGGTATAAAGAAGAGTGGAGTTGTTGCTTAGCCCGGGTTGTTTTCTGTGGGCTAAATAAATTCGTCGGTTAAAAAGCTATAAAACCTACTTGTATTGTTTGGGTTAAATAGATTTTCTGTGGTCTGGAAGCTACAAAGGTTGAAATAAGTATATACAATGTAGTCTGGGTTATTAATTGCGGGTAAATAAGAAGGTTGGAATTGTTATTTAGCCTGGGTTGTTTGATGTGGAAATAGTTATTTAGCCTGGATGCTTTGTTGTGGGTTGAATAAGGACATAGGTTGACATAGTTATTTATTCACGGTGATTTGATGTGAGTTGAAGATGAAAATTGAAATAGTTCTATAACCCACTTGTTTTATATGGGTTATATAAGAAGGTTTGTATTGTTATTCAGCCCGGGATGTTTTCTGTGGGTTAAATATGTCGGTTGAAAAGTTATAAAACCTACTTGCTTTTATTTGGGGTGAATAGAAGGATCAAATAGTTAAATAGCCCAGTAGGTGATTTTCTGTGGGCTAAATAAGAAGGTTGGGATAGTTATCTAACTCAGTGGATTTGGTGTGGATAAAATATCAAGGTTGAGATAGTTCCATATTACCCAGCTGCTTTTCTGTGGGTTAAATGGGAATGTTGTAAATGTTCATAACCCAGATGCTTTGTTGTGGGCTAAATACGAAGGTTGAAATGGGTATATAATCTGGGTTATTAATTGCGGGTTAAATAAGAAGGTTGAAATTGTTATTTAGCCCTGGTTTTTTGGTGTGGAAATAGTTATTTAGCCTGTATGTTTGGTTGAGTATTAAGTAAGTACATAGGTTAACATAGTTATTTATTCAAGGTGATTTGATGTGGGTTGAAGACGAAGATTGAAATAGCTCTATAACCCACTTGTTTTATGTGGGTTATATAAGAAGGTTTGTATTGTTACTTAGCCCGGGATGTTACTGTGGGTTAAATATGTCGGTTGAAAAGATATAAAACCTACTACCTTTTATTTGGGTTAAATAGAGGTTTAAATAGTTAAATAGCCCAGTATGTGATTTTCTGTGGGCTAAATAAGAAGGTTGGCATAATTATCTAGCCCGGTGGATTTTGTGTGGATGAAATATGAAGGTTGAGATAGTTCTATATTACCCAGCTGCTTTTCTGTGGGTTAAATAAGAAGGCTGTAAATGTTTATAACCCAGATGCTTTGTTGTGGGCTAAATACGAAGGTTGAAATAGGTATATAGTCTGGATTCTCTTAATTGCGGGTTAAATAAGAAGGTTGGAATCGTTATTTAGTCCGGGTTGTTTGATGTGGAAATAGTTATTTAGCCTGGATGCTTTGTTGTGGGTTAAATAAGTAGGCCACATATTACTCCGGGTGATTTTATGTGGGTTAAAGACGAAAAATGAAATAGCTTTATGACCCACTTGTTATTATGTGGGTTATATAAGAAAGTTTTTAGTGTTATTTAGCCCAGGTTGTTTTTCAGAATTTGAAAAAAATGTGTGTGGGGGGGGGGGGGGGGCTTGGTGCCGGCCGTCATTTTTTGTTGGTATGCTAAGGCCAATTTAGGTCGCTTTTAAAAATAATGTGTCGAAAAAAACGGGGCCGTCCCCCCTCCCCCGCCTGGACCTGCGGCCGACATTCCCCGTCATTAAGTTGACTATAGATTTACCCAATGTTGGTTTAATGTTGGCCCAGTGTCGTAGACGGTGGACCAACAATAAAGTAAGCTGGGGTAAATGTCTCAGATACTAAGCAATGTAAAATGCACAGCGGGCGTCGTAATCAAACCTGCTGCGACTACTGTTTGTAGGGAATTTTAGCATAAATCAAATGCGGCCACGGACGATAATACGTGTAGTTGCCAATTCACATATATTTGGTAGTAATCTAGCTTTCATATCTCTTGTAAATGTTGCAAGCGATAATAGTTGTCAGGAGTCAGGGATATATTTACATTTGTACAAGTTTATTTTTACGCGGCGTAACTTACCTGTTCATTTTGATAAGGTCTTGGTGTAGGCTATTCAGTTTCGTGAATGAGCGCCAAAAACAAACATTGACATCAGGGCATTGAAAGAACGATTTTGATTGGTTGTCATTGTCGGGTTAAATAAGGATTTTAGTCTTCTTGCACACCCCGTGACGGGGTAAATAGACACTTCCATTTTTAATTCAATTGAAACTGGCTTTGGTGACCAAACTTTCAGCTAAACTCCCGTTATATGGCAGAAGGGCACATCTCTGTTAGCAATCATTTTGAGATACAGGCGATTTTGTTAAAGGATGCTGCCGATTTTATGCAATGTAGTAAAACATTTTGATGGGTTATCAAATGTTCTTGTTATTTTGATTAAATTAAGTGGATGACAATGTAATTGTTCAAGCTTTTTGAAAAAAAGTAAAAAATGCAATTGATCAAGATACGCCCTTTTGCCATGGAACACATATGTTTGTGTTTGTACAATCAACAGAACGTCAAATAAAAGTTTGCCAGTATCAGTAAGATCAGAGATCGTATATAATATGTAAGCTCACTGGTGAGATTCCAGTCAAGCCAATTAACATAATTACGCATGTATTTCTTATAATTACCAGTGGAATGGTAATTACAAATACTATCAGTGCATGGCAGAAGGGCGTATCTCGATCCAACACTATATGGCAAAAGGGCGTATCTCAATCATGTTGTAATGGATATATGGCAGAAGGGCGTATGTCTGTTTGTCCAGATACGCCCTTCTGCCATATAAATATGCAAGAAATTAGAAGATGCGCCCCTACATCAGTATTTCTATTTAGAAAAATATGTAAATTTTTTATACAATATTTTAACAGAATATGCGCATGGTAATAGTTAGTTATTTTTTATGCAAAACCGATTTTTCGTGAAAATCAGAGATACGCCCTTTTGCCATATAACGGGAGTAAAGATGAATGAATAAACATACCATAACATTTAAAAACTAAATATGTTAGGCCTTATAAGAATGTATTATCAGTGCTTTCTTTGGGATCTGAACACATTTGTCACACTGAAAATTTAAGAGGCATTTAAAATTTGTTCTTAATTCAAGACACATGAACAGCTGATTGATTGATTTATCACTGATTTGATACAATGATATAATACACGGTAGATCTTGATTATTATATTTTTAGATCTGAATAGGATTGAATGTTTCGTTTTATAAAAGGTTTCAACCGAAGGTCTCAGATGAAGATTGCCATATTACTATCTTTCTCCACCCTTCTCGATGACCAGACGTAGTACTGTAGAGCTACATTTCTTCACATATCACAGTGGTGAGAATGGTTCTTACCTCTTTTCAGCTTGTATCCGTAAATATTTTGATACATGTGTAGAATATATACTGTAGGATCGGCCCAGTGCTCATCCAGAGTGGAACAAATTACCAAAAAAATGATATTCTTAACACCTGGACCTGTATAAACATATTTAATTCAATAGGTTTGCATTAAAGATATTACAAGCAGGTCGAGTACGATCTTCGTGTAAAACAAACAAATACAGGTGAAAGTATAATTCAAAACAATAAACAAACGTCCATTACAAAAACAGCATATTTTATGCTACCCTTGTGCACCAGTGGAGCAGAAAGAATGTAAGTTAAAAAAACATGGAAAATAGTTTTCGATTGTGTGCTAGTTCATGTATCTTTCTTCATTGATAGATGATGATTTATTGTATTTTTACAGAGCCTAGCCCCTGGAATCATGAATCTTCCCAAAAGGACGAAATTAATTTTGTCAGCTTTTGTAGCATTGTTTATAATTCTGGCTACATTCACAAATATACCTGCTGTTGTAAAAGGTATGTATGGGCCTTAACATCATAACCGCGGTGTCTTCCACGTGTATGCTAATGAGGAATAACATTTATGTCGTGTCAATTATTTAATAATAATGCTATAAGAATATGTTTCAAATCGCAGGAACGGGATCATTCTCGCAATTATTAACCTATCTCGTTCCCATGCGTTATGCAAAGCGATCCAAAGCTCTGTATAATATACACCATATAACCACAGCAAGTAAATGACCACTCTCAATATATGTAATAGCATATACTAGCCCCGGTTTGAGAACTATGAATGCATGCTTGTGCGTTTTTTTCTAATTTCATGTTGATCTCAATACAGTTGCAGAAAACTATAGTTATCAAGAGAGAAGCGATGTAAGTTTTTTTTGTGATACAATTAATTAGAGATACAATTTGAATTGACACTGATGTGTGTTGCCTAGTATTTATCCAGGATGACTGGAAATAGTGGCTGACCTAGGCCTGTAATATCTTAAGTATCTGTCACGAAATATCCAAATATCCAATATGCCATTTACAGTTAGCTAAGGAATATAGCAAGTATGCCATATTAAAGCTACTTGATTATTACAATTATTTTGAAATAATTGTATAATAGATCAGTATGCGCCCTCTGTCATTAGCAAAATAAAATTCAAATAATAACATTGAACAGTAGTATACTGCACGTAGGTGGACTTTTGTGGAAAATAAGGCGTTTTCAAAAAAAATTCCATTGCAAAAAAATTATAGAAAAATAATATTATTGCTGTAAACATAGTAAACAGGTATTTTTGTTTTAAAAGCCTGTAAGGACTGGAAGAAGACCCAAGAAGTTGATCCTATACACGTATATGAGAGGGGGATCCACATTTCTGGGATCCATATTTGAGAATCATCCACAGGCGATCTACTTTTACGAAGGAATGGCTTTGTTTTACAAGCAATATTTACAAACGGAAGACATGGTTACAAATCCTGTCTGGTTCAATACTAAGAAGAATTACACATTGAGGTAAATAATGAGCATTTCAAAACTCCAGTTTATTTTTGACTGTGCTACGTGGTGTGCTACTAAGGAAAATATCGAACATGGAGGACATTGATATAATAATATAAAGAAGAAGAATATTTGCTTAGTTTACCAGAAAAAAAAACTACTAAATTATTTAAATTCAAAAGCAATTTGCACAATACTGGGTAAGGAGACTTCGAAAGTTGTTGGCATAGACGATATGTAAGTATACGATATATTAAACAATATTAAATAAATACATTCAAACGGATTTTGAAAACAAGAAAACAAACAAAATAAAGCAACGAGACGGTATTATGTAATTATAATAGAAACATTACATAAGATATATAAGAATATCAATCAAAATTGTGTACCTTGCTATACTTAGCGGATTATAATGACATTACAGACTCAGAAAACAACATATGGAGAAAATCAAATAATGTGTGAAACAAAGATGAAATGACACAAATTTATGAATCATGTTCGGACTCGTTCACGTGTTTATCAATTTGTTAGCCGGCACTGGACAGTACATCAGGGTTCTAACCAGGCCCTTTTAGCGTGTCGCTGCTAATACCGCGTGTCGATGCTAATACCGCCGACACGCTGCCGATACGCTGCATAAAGAGCGACACGCTGTCGATACTCTAGAAATAATTTTTTTTTTAAATTCATTTGAAAATTGCAGGGCTGCTGTATCCCTGCAGCAAAAACGAGGCGCTGACGAAATGCTGGGCTAATGATTCGCCGATTTCTCAGAGAGCAGGCCAACATTAACACATCATGTGTGCAGCGTCCCGTGTTTGCTAGTTAAGCAGTAGCCGTGACGTCCACATCGAGCTGTGGATAGCTGTATTCGTTTTACCCGAAAAAATCAACGTTTTTAAACATGGCGGTGAACAAGAGCGATCTTGACACCAAGCTCCGAAATTTTTTTATAACTTTTTAAAAACTGTGCGGAAAATAAGCTCAGCATGCGATCTCGTCGCTGAAATGTTACTGATTCTAAAAGCACTATTTGTGATCTGATTATTCAAGGCCAAGTCTTAGATATTACCGTCCAAAGAAATATCCCACGATTTTGTATAAGGATAATCTGAGGCTGAAACCTTCAGCCACGCTGGGGCTGTTGAGCAGCGCTAAATACCGCTACCGAATTTGTCTAATTTCAGATGCGACACAGGGTTGCTGGCAATCTTGCTGGCCTAATATCAACTGGCCTAATATCATCTACGATGCTTTGCCTGTTAAGGTTTATATATTGCGTGAACTATTTGCACCATATTGCAACGTATATACCAACTCCTCCATATGATACAACCTAGGCCCATTAATAATTTAGACAGTGTATCTCTAATACTGATATGGAGATGTGTAAAATATACTATCCTGCACATGTATTACTAGCTTTAAATGCTATAGAATCTCTAAATCAATAACGAAAAGGTGCATGCACACACAAGCTGTTTAGTTGGCTGTGCGGTGGTTTGTCTGCAAAGTAAGTCTACAAAAAAACATTGAATCTATATAGGCCTAGAAACAAAATTGAGACAGGAGGACGAGCTTTTTTTAAGTGTGGCTTTTTCCTTCATTCAATCACTGTTGCCACTGCGTTTGTCGCAAAACATCACAGATTGATGAAAATCACAGATTTTCCATAGCTTATTTATCTTTTTACAAAAAATAAAGACATTTTCAAGGTCTTTTTTTCAAGGCCTTTTTTCCATATTCAGACATTCTCCGTTTTCAAAGACCCGCGGGAGCCATAGTGTAGGGAAATGATTTAGAATGCATCTCAGAGCAGCTAATATCCACAAAATTTCTGGGGGCCCTCACCCTTCGCCGATTTTTGGCGGCTGCGCTAGCGCCTCAAACCGATACGCTCACATTTCTGGGTAGTTAGAACCCTGGTACATTTCTTCAAAACTCTTCTTTTCTGATTCAAAAAAAATATGTATATATTATACTAGTGTAGCAGCAAAGTGACCAAAATTTGAGACAACCTTCCACCAAAAAACAACATTACTTATCATATGCCGTTGGAAAGCTTGAAATTTCAGTAATATGGCTAGGGGGGATAACAAGCGCGAAATTTTGGACAAATTTGGCAAAATCTCATACCTTACAAAACAAACAGAAGATTCATTAGCAGCATCCTTATTTGCTTTTTAACTCGTTGGGATAATATCCCATATGATGAGAAGCTGATGAAAAAAATATAAATTAAATTTAAAGACTCTTTCTGATCAAAAGCACCAACATGATTGAAGTTTAAAGTGCTCTAAATGTATTTACATTGTAACCATGTGTTTAAATATGTTGTAAGAATCCTCATTAGTGTTATTGTAGATGTCTTCAGATAATCTCACTATAGAAATAATTGAATTGAAAGTAAAAAGAATGACCATTTGTGTACCGCATCACAGCATACTAGGCCCATTATTTGCCCATTATTTGCCCATTATATCTTCAATTAGATTCTGATTTATTAGACACACTACGAATATTTTTACGCCTCACCGACGATGTTATCTACTCGATACCATCATTATTATGAGAATCTGGTCTTTAGAAAGACCAGTTTAAATATAGCCACCCTTTACCCGTAAAAGAACAAAATAAATGTTTATATTTTAACAATTTCGTAATCTATAGAATATTGAATTCTCAAAAAAGTAATACAAAATCCCAATAAGCTTTACAATATGAACATTTAAATTATGTATCTTACATATAAAGTATATGAAAAAATATAAATGAACCCTTTGTATACAAAATTCCAACATTCAAAACCACAACAATCATGTCGTTCTATTCGTATTAGATCTATTTTTTAGACATTTAAAATTCTATATCGCATATATAAATATCTGAAAACAAATATGCTATTTTCCAAAAAGAATATTTTACTTAAAATGATTTTCGTGTCATCTAAACTCTTTTAACAAAATGTCTTCTTCGTCGAAAACAAATTAAAATAAATTGTGACAAATACAACTTATGCCTACTAATAGTCAGGAGGCTAATGCACGTAAGCTAGACTGTATCTGCAAATTATGAAAGACATCTTAGGGTATGAAATATGAGTTAACATTTTCTCAACTACGGATTTTATGAAGAGCTTAATAATTTAACCGCCATTGGAGACTGTTTAAAACGTCACTATTTAAAACGCAAATTAATCATGCATAATCATACGATTTTGCCCGAAATCCATTAAAACTACCTAAATAATATATCTGCCAAAATGGCATAGATGAAGCCATGCGTGTTAGATAGAAATTAGTGATAGAAAATGGGATAAAGGGAACTTTTCACGTTACTTCTACATTAGATAGAGATTAGAGTGGTGTAAAATAGCATAAAGAGCATTTTCCATGTTCCGCATACAATAGATAGAGGTTAGAGTGGTGGAAAATAGCACAAAGGGAACTTTCCGTGTTCCTCCGATATATATAATAGACAGAGATTAGAGTGGTGTAAGATGACATAAAGGGTACTTTCCGTGTCCCTCCTACTACGCTAGATAAGATATTACATGCACACCTAAGCAAGCAATAATGGAGAAATAGGCAAATACCCTGTAGCATTTTATTATTATTCTCGTTGTATTAAATATTGGCTTAAAATTATACGTATACCTGATCACATATATCCCAAAGTCTGTTATTCAATGTTTAAAGTTCTGAATGAGAGATGTAGAATAACATGGGCGTCTCATATTAGATGTCTTTTGAAAATATATGGTTTTAGTTTTGTGTGGATTAGCCAAGGTGTTGGTGATGTAGATATATTTATGGAATTTTATATTTAAAACAAAGCTTCAGGAATATTTTAAAAATAAGTAGTTTGCCGACCTTGGAAATATCAGTAAATTGGCAACTTATTCAACATTCAATACAGATTTTGAACCAGAAAGGTATTTGAATTTTAAAATTCACATAAAAAGTCACAGAGACAGGCATTATCCAGGTTGAGATGTTCCAGTCATATGCTACAAATTGAAGCAGGACGACATAAAAACTTGTTAATAGCAGATTGTGCATTTTCTGTAAAGAAGTATATATTATTGTTTTAGAAGATGAATGTCATTTCTTAATGTTATGTCCTGCTTATACAGAATTGAGATCGAAGTATACATCTTACAGCAGTTTTATAGAAATACTAACAGAAACTGAGGAACATAAAATAAAGAAATTAGCATCATTTGTATATCATACAGAGAAACTCATACAGAGAAACTAATATGTATTGATATGTCCTACACAAATGTGTACTGTATTTATTTGAATCTCTTATGCATTTATGTATGTATATAAGTACTACTACTACTACTACTACTACTACTACTACTACTACTACTACTACTACTACTACTACTACTACTACTACTACTACTATTACTACTACTACTACTACTACTACTACTACTACTACTACTACTACTACTACTACTACTACTACTACTACTACTACTACTACTACTACTACTACTACTACTACTACTACTACTACTACATATTAGAGTGGTGCAAGATGATACAAAGGGAAGAAGATGGGTTGAAGATGGAATGAAGGGAAGGAACTTTCCATGTTCCTCCTATATAACCTATACTAGATAGAGATTAGAGTGGCGGAAGATGACATCAAGGGAACTTTCCGTGTTCCCACTAGGCCTATATAGAGATTAGAGGGGTGGAATATTGCATACTGTACAAGGAACTTTCCGTGTTCTTCCTACGCTAGATAGAGATTAGAGTGGTAGAATATGGCATAAAAGGAACTTTCAGTGTTCCTCCTACACTAGATGAAGATTAGTGTGGTGTAAGAAGGCACAAAGGAAACTTTCCTTGTTCCTTCTACACTTAGTCTAGATAGAGAGTGGTGGGAAGATGGCATATACAGCACTAGCAGCACAAGGGTTAAGTATATACGGTCATAACAACGAAAGGGTTAATTAATTACGGTTTTAGAAACACAATGGTCAATAGTATACGGTACCAGCAACACAAGGGTTAATTATATACGGTCCTAGCAGCACAAGAGTTAATTATATACGGTCCAGCAACACAAGGGTTAATTAATTTATATTTTATATATATTCCGTCTGCTGCGCCTCTGACCATCAGAGATTCATTGTCTGACGTAAAAACGACGATGTTACAGCGACTAATAATATTTTATTTATTAGTATGATACTTACCATTATGATCATACCTGAAAAGGTAATTAATTAATTAATACCAGCATTGCTAACTTAGACTATCGATAAATTTAAACAGACAAGGTTTAGTTATGGATAATTATTTAACCTATATATCTAAAATCGAAGTTTATTTGTTCTCAATAACATATAAAAATGTCCAGTGCGCAAAGGGTGTGTTAATTTATTGTATATTTTTTTATTTTCAGACACACATGCAACATTGAAAATATATTATGTTTTTGTTTTTTAGTAATGTATTTCGCAACATATTCAGAGAAATCTATAGGGCTTCAAGCATTTCTGTTTTCAATGGGCCCACTTTGGGTATCAAAATGTCTGTCTATGAACATATGTTCACAAGAAAATGTTGTCAAAGGGATGTAGAAACATTACTTTATGGTAATTAATTAATTATTTACTGCATTCTATTGATTGATATATTTGTGAAAACAATATTTTCACATGTCTTGCGTGTTTTCTGGCAGTAAAAGGGTGCTTGAAATAATCAAATCATGTTTATATATATTTTTTAGTCATGGTAGGTCTAGCCATAATCGTGAGATTTCAAGCTTTCCAACGGTAATAATTGGTATATGTTGTTTTTTCATGGAAGGTTGCCCTCTAAATAACGCCCTTTTTAGTGGGTCTGCTGCAGCACTATATCTAAATTTGAAGTTTGTTTGTTGTTTATAGTGTTTTTACTGCGCAAAGGGTGTGCAAATTTATTTTATAATTTTATTCTTTTCCTGCACACATGAAATAGCGAAAATATAATAAAAAAAATTTAGTAATGTATTTCGCAGCATATTCAATTAAATCTATGAGTATTTGAGCATTCCTATTTTCAGACACTACATACTGATTTTCAATAAGCCTACTTTGGGTATCAAATTGTCTGTCTATGAACGTATGTTCACGAAAAAATGTTGTCAAAGAGATGTAGAAACATTACTTTATGGTAATGATTAATTATTTACTGCATATTATTGATTGATATCTCTATGAAGAAAACATTTTCACAATTTTAAGGACAATAATTTATTTTTGCGTGTTTTCTAGCAGTGAAAGGGTGCTTGAAATAATAAATTCATATTTTTTATTGGTAATGGTTGGTTAAATATATGTGTTTGGTGCTGATGGATGGTTTGCTGCATATTATTTCAAGTATATATCGATGACCATAACATAAAATAAATATGAACTAAATATGTGATGTTGGTTCACAAAGGGTTAATTTGCCAGATTTGTCCAAAATTTCGTTCTTGTTATCCCCCCTAGCCATAATCTTGAGATTTTAAGCTTTCCAACGGTATATGATAACTAGTGTTGTTTTTTCATGGAAGGTTGCTCATTAAATAGCGTCTATTTTGGCGGGTCTGCTGCAGCACTATACATAATTATGTAGATGTTGCATCAAATTGAAAAAAATAAAATTGTACAGATAATCTGCATTATCTTTTTTTTTTGTAGACGATTATGTGAAGTTGAGAAACAAGCGATTGCGGATCACATGAACAGGCTACTGGACTGTCAGCTGAGCCATGTCTATCCTGAAGGCATCGACCATAGATACATGCGTCACAACGAGCGGACTAAACCCATGATGGAATGTGCTCGGAATCATCTGAATAAACAATGCTCAGCCATGGGGAGGATTATAAACGTTTGCGAATCGCCGTCAATCAACAAGAGGTTTGAAAACGGGTGCTACAACGCCGTTGTGGAAACGAGAAAGGTAGGAATAAAAAAACAGGCTACACTGATCTGTCAAAGCCAGGGGCTGCTTCCATTAATAACTAGACAATGAGTCAGAGACTGCAAACCCTCGCCGAAATGTATGATAGTTCTCCGGGTCCTGGATCCTAATCGCAATTCGGATCATCACCAAAATTTGATGGATAGGCTCTGCCCCGGAACACACCTTTGTGTAACACACCTTTGTGTAATAATTGGTTCATAGACAGACATTTTGATACCCAATGCACACAGCTGGTAAAAATTATATGCAAATCCGTTCTTTCTTTTTTTTAATACTCTGATCAACAGATAAACCGACATGACCAAAAACATAACTTTCCTGGCGTAGGTAATAATATCATAGATCTTACCTTAATATTAAATCATTTGTTCTCAAGAGTTATTTTAAAAGTTTTTCTTATATGCATTCTGTCTTGTTCAGTTTAAAAATTGTTATGCGTAAAGATTTATATTGACTGCCTTTAAAATTATCCAATGTTGCCGCTATGGGTGAAAGTTTGTTTGTCTGTCGGTAGATTTCAAAATGTTTAAGTTATATTGGTTTGAGATAAAAATTGCTAAAAAAAATCTTTGTTCCGCTGTTCCTTCTATAAACAGTTTATGGTGATTTATTTAAAAAACGTACATTACCAGTTCGGGTGTTTAAAATAAATAATTGTACTTTCTATGACAATGCATTATTGTTATGTGTTATTCTTTTACTTTTGTAGTGTTGGCTTGACCCTAGTTGTGAAGCGTCACATGTTAGCAAAACATACAGGGCCTTGTTTCATAAATTGAACTGCTATGGAGAGGAATCCATTCCAAAATGTATGAAAAAACACGAAAAGAAATGTGCAGGCTATCACATCCGGGCGACAAAGGTTCACAGGCTGAGTATGCAAGCAATGGATCACGTGATACGTAGAAATCCTGCTGTGCGCATCATATATTATATCAGAGATCCAAGAGGAATATGGTTGTCTCGGGAAAAGAGGCGCTCTCCGCTTCCAATTCGTGCTCTATGTGAACAAATGTATGATGATCACTTGCTGTTCGAAAAACTAATAGAGAAATACCCAGATGTCCTGATGAAAATCAAGTATGAAGATCTGGCAAGCTCGCCAATTGCAACAGCTAACACCATTTTTAGCCACATCGGAGAGACTGTGCCTGATGCTGTGCTTAGATACCTGACTAGTATTACAAACAGTGCTAAAAGTGATGAGAAGAGTCCACACAGTGTGAGAAAAAGTAACTCCACAGCCACAGCATCGATGTGGAGAAAGAAAATAACGCTATCTGAGGCAGAACAGGCCTTACAGCACTGCTCATCAGCTATACATCTACTAGGCTATGATTTGTGATGTGTATATGGTTAATTTCACGTGAAGGGCACACAAAAAGTCTCATAGCATGTCAAAAATAAAAACCTTCCATGTATGATAATCTCACAACTTTTGACAGCGAGATGTCATTCCCCAACATCAGTTAAATTTCCAGAGCTTAATTATGCCCATGAATGAAGATATTGATGGAGGGTACATTTGTTTTAACAATCATTAGTCTCTGTTCAAATGCTAATAATGTAGGTGATTTGAAAATCCTAACCCCTAAATTAGTTTTTTTTTATTGTCGTGTTTCTAAAGGGAAGATCACTATGTGTTGTACCCGTATTTCACATGTATATAGATTTGATATTCATTTGAAATGTGACAAATGAAATTTTGCAATACACTCAAGTATGAATTGTACAGCATTTACTTCGACAGCTCAACAAATTAGTGCTCTGACATCAACTAAATATACACATATAGCTTGAATACTATATATGACATATTTTGTGCATTTTTACAGTGCTTTTTCATGCGAATCCTCTGCACAATTATATGTGTAACAAGCTGTACTGGAGGGGACATTTTTTTAACGGTTGAAATAACAACATCACAAGTGCTATAAATGCATACTTTAGATCAGTAAAACATGATATGTTGCTCAACATTTCATATTCTAATTTTGCTCCAATAGATATTGTTATTAATCAACATTTTGTTTTCAAATTGAGCTGAAGTAGCATAATTGTATAAACTTTGCTAAAATAAAATGATGTTGAAGTGGTTTATCACGGGTAAAGGCCGCAACTATTTGTCTGCATCGTATTAAACACCATCAAGGAAAAACAATGGAAAATAATTTTGATTTTTGTGACATAACTTGGACAATGTTACGGTGTTCAAGCTAATATCATAAAATGTACTGGAGAGGACATATTTTTTTACAACAATAACAAACCTGTAAGCATGAATGATCACTCAATAACTCAACTGAATAACAAGTAAACTACTAAAAAGAGATAAAATAGCATCATCAGTCAAAGTTTACAAACATCTACATTACTATTATTCCAATATAACCGCAGAGACAGTTAGTGTATCCATTCCAACCCCCTCACGAAAGTCTAGAAAGCATTTTGTTGGCACATCCCTCCCTTAAACCTGACATTTTGTTAAATGTGAGGTGTATGGTATAATACAAAATGTGAGGTTTGAGGGAGGAATATATATGCCAACAAAATACTTTCCGGGCTTTCATGAGGGGAGTTGGATAAATTATAGTACTGGGCTAGGTCTCTGGGATGCTTTGCCTGATATCAAGCATATAGTAAATAATGGGCAATAGTCAGCCATCTTGCATTTGATAGAGTTGAAATTTGTCAAGGTATATAAATGAAAACAACCATTTTCAAATGCATATTCCTCCCTTTTCTTCACTTCATCATGGCTGTTAGGAGCATAAGCTTGTTGTAGGGTCTAGCTAGCTAACATACCGTAGTTTGCCAGATATCAGGCATATTCAATAATTAAATAATTGCCGCAAGTCTGCTATTTTGAATGTGATCAAGTTCAAATTTGTTAGGTCACAGCTGTCACTCGCTGAAATCTAGCACTTTCTTTTTACTTTGTTACTTAGTTGTAGTGTAACTGTTTTATTATGCTAATGTACCGTACATAATATATTTATGTACAGTGGTTTAAAAATAGGAACTCCAGCCGATCTTAAGCTTATATAATTGGATACAAAGTTTTGTATGTGATGGTACATATAATTAAAAAAATAATAATACATACCTCAAACTGAATACAAATTTACATGCATGCATCAATATCCCTACCATTATTTTACACCAAGCTACGTTTTTACTACGGTAAAGCATTTACTGGTTAACTATTTTAGTATGGTACAAATGATAATTTATCATGTTTATATAACAATACCGTTCTCTCACTCCAGCCTAGGCCTATATCTACAAATCTGGGATATATTTTTATTCATAACAAGACCTATTAACGATGGTCTAAAACAATAGTGGGTCAAGTCGACTTGAAAGCAAAATTGTATTTATCGTTTTGCTTAGAACTACAGTCTGCTAAATCCACTTATCACTTATCAGCTTTACAGAAGCAAAATTGGGATCAACAAGATACCAAGTTGACTTAGCTCATTGTTATTCTAAGGAAACAGACTATACAGAGATTGTCCCTAGATCAACAATGAACTAAGTCCAGGCATTTCTCCTGTGCTGTTTCCGCAAGTCTTAGAATAACAATGCGCTAAGTGCACTTGCATCTTTTTTGTCCCAGAAACAGAGCCCATGAGCATGTAATAACAGAACAACAATGTGTCAAGTCGACTTGGTCCTGTGTTGGAAAGATGTTATGCTGATATGTGCTCCTTTTCACGAGAATAACAATGTGCTAAGTCGACTTGGTCTGTTTTTAAATCTGAATTTGGAATAAATTCGAACTTTATACATAGTATAGTTGACTTAGCTGATTGTTATTTTAAAGGCCAAAAATGTCACTTAGCACACTATTGTTTTAACCCATCGTTAAATTTGATTTTTTTCATATATCCCGATAATCGGCTATTTTTAATTTGCCAAAATATCTCCCTGAAACCTCACATTTTGTTTTAGCATAATAACCTATGAACTATCTGGCACATTTTAGCAGATATCACATATATTAAAGTAGGCCTAAACATAACGTCATTAGGCCAATTCCTATTTTATACCGGATGCTATCGGCAGTAACATCGGTTAAAATCCAGTATTCAGCCGTTGTTATTATGCGACTACATTTTTTGCCTTTATTGGCCCAGTACTGGTCCAATGCGGAATATAGATCATAAACTGAAAACAACACCAATGTGCAAGACATAATGATAATCAGGCCCAATTAAACCATTTTATTGGGCCAATACTGTGATGTTATCAGGGTAATTTTGAAATTGATTGGTGTTGAAATTTTTCAAGGCATTTTCCTCGATCCTTAACCTTTTCACTACCATACATGACGGAAATTTCCGTCGTCATTCGTCAATGAACGTAACCATAAAATGACACAAATTTTTGTCAAATATATACTACATTTATGTATTTTTCGTCATTTGAAGCTGGAAATTGCGTTAGCAATTCCAGCTTCAAATGACGGAAAATAGAACTCCTACACCAGTATATCTGGATCCTGGCATGCACCCCGGCCTGGAAGTCAAAGGGTTAAAACCTCAAATTTTGTTTTCTTATTCCATGGTCTGGAAATATTTGCTGTAGTAGTAAATCTTTGCTTTACGTCACTATTCGGCACAAAAGGTCTTTTAAGTGACATTGTAATACGATAAAAACGCTGTAGTCAATTGATGAGATGAATGATGTACAGATGATGATGTGAGGGTGGAGGTGATAGGGCATGGTGGGTTATTGAGAGCGTTTTCCTTCGCTCGCCCGATAAGGGGTTCTGGGCATGTCTAGGGGATATACCCCCAGATATGGCCTGACGACCGGAGACTTGAGTTTTTCCTGTGCAATTTAATGCTGAAACTCTGTGGCATTTTGCGCAGCTCCGCTATCCTCGGGTCGGATAGTCCCCAGAGTAACAATAGGAAGGACAACTCCCTCTGGGTAACTCAATTCATCCCACGTGAGAGACATAAAGTCAAACACGCTATTGCCGGTTATTTAAGGCTACCACAGCCTACATCATCGCCAGCACTGATGCGGGTAGTGCATCGGCTCCGCTGTTGAGCTCAACGTCTAGTGTTTACTGGGTAATTGAGAAGGCTAGCCTAGTCTATGCTCAGTCTGAAGCTGACACTTTATGTGGCAGTTAGGCCCTAACAGTTACTGAGTACTGGTCTGTCCACTTCTGCTCTTCTGGCTTGTCGTTCTGGCTTCCGCAAGGGCCAGCAGATCGCTGCACTCATCTTTGCTTAGTTGCCTATTTAGTCTGGTGCGGTATGTCAATTTGGCCATTTATGTTGCCCAAATTAATTTTTTTATTTTTATGGCTTACTTGGGTGTCAAATAAGCCAAAAATATTGGGGCTCAATTTTTCCCGCCCCTCAACCTCGTTTTATGACACATTCAAAATGGCCGCCATCAAAATCATATATTTGACTCTAGCATAGCTAGGGTCATGATTTTGATGTCTATAACCGAGTTTTCGGGTATGAGGAATCCAATGGTGCCCATCTAAAAAAATTCTGTCTAGTAGTAATTTCGGAATTAACGATAAAACACATTTTTTATGCGTTTTCGGTCATTTTTTTTGGTCGCGAAAACGACAAAAACTCACATTTTCAACCAATTATTTTTGCTGCGTCATTTAATACTCCGTATTATTGTAAACAGTACATTGTTCATGGTTTCTGAATGGTGGGTGGACCCTATGTATTCCACCAAGAAGGCGTAGAAACTGAAAGTTCAATAACGATGTTTGATACAAGTTCGATAACGATGTTTGATACATTTCCTTCATTTGCAAATGCACATTTTACAACAGTCACAGAAGAAAATTAATAAAACTAATGCAAGAGCAGTGGGTAGGAGGGGTGGAGGTCCACTTCGTCATTTAAAAATTGTACAGAAAATATAATACAAAATTGTGAACAAATTGTACGATTCAGCAATGTTTCATATGCTGTCAAACAAATGATAAGGATCAATCATGGCGGGTGATGGTGGTCCATTCCATCCGCAAAATAATTGGTTTTTCATATTGTTTTCTTTACCATCCTTAAATAATACACAAGAAAAAATAAAAGGGGGATTTTAATTCATCACAGCCCATGAGAGATATCCCCGTATAATTAGAGTCGACTCACATGGGTTAGTGGCAGAGTCGGGCAGTAGGCCTATAGCAAAAGCTATGTTTTAGTATGCTTGTGACCAGTGTACTCCGAGATCAACAATGTGATGAAAAATTCAAGGGTCACCCTATTCAAATGATAAATTAGCCTATAAATACTAATAGTTAAATCTTCTTGCCAAGGCATTATTCAAATAAATGAGATGTACCTCGACAATTACCAATTAATATATAAATCAGTGATGTAACAAGGACGCACGGCGTCGCCCCTGATTTTTTGGGTACGACTTTATGACTTTATGATAGGGACAGGGTGATTACCACACCTAACATTTAATTACTTTACAGCAAGCAATCAGTGGCTTGGTTCATCTATTAGCGATTACGCTTAGGTTCATGTTTAGTGATTTCGATTTATATATTACGAAATAGACAATTTTATAATTTTAAAAGGGCCGAATGTCGTTCACAATGACATGTATGCCACAAGCCCACAATAGAGCCAACATATCTGGTTTGATTGTCACATACCCATTGTTGCAGGGGTGTGCAATGCTGAGCATTTTAAAATAACTACATCTGGCTCCTCGGCAGTCTGATTTGCATTCTTATTTGGCGAGCTCAGTAACAACCCTTGGTGCAGGACTGTGAACTAAGACATCCGACAGGAATGAACATGCTATTTTTTACTCCCCACACATTTTGTTCAACTGGTGGAATGTAGGGCCATCTGATAAATTAAATATAGGTCTTGTCTCTCATTGCCATGTAGTTGATCCTCATAAGGTGTAGTAGCAGGGCAGTTCAGATAGGTGGTGGCACCTCCTATTATAGATTTTCAATGTACACATTTGGATAGGGGGAGGTGCTGCATCGATAAGAGTGTATGACTGCCACGTCATTCATGCATGCGTTCCGAGTTTGAAATCCGTTGATCTGGCCGGGGGCTTTCAGGGAAATATCCTTGTCTATCCCCTCTCAATGGGACCAAGTGATCACATTAATGGCAGCCTCGTCAAGTTCAGGTGTTAAAGTGAAAAAATATAATGTTGAAGAAAGAAGTATATTACACACTCTTTTAAATAATATGCAGATATAATCTGTTTTCGTGTGAAGCCAGTTCCATAGGCCAGTTGGGAAATATCACACAAGAGATGCTCCATCGTGACAGAACAGTAATACACAATATCTTATCCAACCAACCAAATATTAAAAGGTACACTTGAATTTTTTTATATGTGTGCTCAGCATAAAATGTTAAAGATATTAGATCATCTTTGATAAGTCCATGTACAAAGCTTTTAAAAAAACATATTTCAAGAACAAATATATCAGAATTTTCGGCAAACTTTCTGGACCTCATGAAAACTGATTTGCAACATGTTAGATGACGGAATTTATAGGCATAGATCTCTGCCAAGCTCCCACCGACGGTGAATGGAGATTGCCTAAGCACTTTCTATTGTGTATGGAAAAGTGCAATGGTTACTCTGTTGCAGGATATATCTGATCTACTTATGCTTCAAATCACACATTACCCAGTTAAGGCATCAGGATAAGATTAAGAATTTGTCAGTATTTGACCAGAATATCTAATGTGGTTTCAATGCATAGCTGTTGTGGAATCTCGCTCCTGGTAGTGTATCCCGTGCAGAAATAAAATTAATTCACCTGTCCTGGAGAAGCTAGTTCAAGCTCAAAATATTATATAAAACAATTAATGACATATTGAAATCTGTGTAATCTGTGAAATCTGTGTAATCACTTACACATTATCCGTGTCCTTCTGACTTACTGGCTATATACGGAATACGGCGTTCGTTCAACGGTTTGTGCTCGATCACTGAAGTTAAGCAACGTCGCGCCCGGTTCATAATTGGATGGGTGCCGCCTGGGACTGCCAGGTGCTGTATACACTCGTAGGGCTCAGAGAACCACGTAAATCAGATGGCTCGTCTGACACACTTTGAGTTGGACGTAAAAGAACCTCAATGGACGTAGGCGCAGTTTCCATCCGGCGGGACCCCAAAAAATCCACAACATGGAGTACTTGGCACATATATATATAAGGCCATGAATGATATCATGAATGATAACAGGCCTTGCTAAGTTACTCCCGTGGCGCGATAGCACAATATTGCGTACTGCCACGTAATATACAGATACAGATACAGATACAGATACAGATACAGATACTGGCATGAGTTACTGTCATGGTTTGATCTATGTCACTTGCACCAATCTGCAGAAAACTGAACTCAATGGGAACCAGTCTTAAACAACTTGGTTGGAATGACAATGTGCATTGAATAGTACTTAGTGAAAATGATCATCAGTTTTTCAGCAATCTTGATTTCTACATTTCTGGAATGACTTTTCGCAGATGATCGAATTGCATCATCATTTTTTTCTAGATAACACATCTATCTACTGAGCATGCATATATGCAAACACATTCAAGTGTATCTGTTAAGATGTGGGTTGGTTCAAAAATTATTGTGTTTTACTTTTCTATTATTATGAAACATCGCTTGTAATATTTCCTAATTTAATGGTCTGTGCTATGCTACAAGGCCTACCACTTAAACAGATTATTGCTTTAAAAAGATTGAAATCATTCGGCTTCAAAGCTTTTTAACAGTTTGTGTCTTTTCCGCAAAATTCAAACTTGCACGTTAATTCTGTTGTCCAGATGAAACCAACTACCACGTTTCCATTTTCTTGTGTCTTCTTTCACACTCAATATGTAATTTAGATTGAACAGATTTACTGATACCTAGATAAACATCTTTGTGGCTGTGGGCTGCTTGTTTTTTTTGTATAAGAATGAACATTGAATGGTTGCTGTGATCCTGTCAAATGCCAGCTATTCCCCATGGTTATGGTATGTCCCCCTCCAATTATGGCTGGAATATATACGCTGATATCTCTCGTAGGTTGTGATGAATTAAAAGCCCTCTTTATTTGCTCGTGTGCATCATTTATGGATTTTAAAGAACAAAATTCAATAGTTTTGTGGATGGGATGGACCACAATTACCCACCATGATTACTTCTGATCATTTGTTTAGCAAATATGAAACATTGCTGCAACGCACTATTTTGGATTATTTTTTTTATTCAGTATAGAACCTCAACCTATCCCACAAAATTATGTTTTTGTAAATGGCATTACCTTCACTTATTATCCTATGCTCAAATGAAGGAAATGCATCAAACATTATTGAAATTCTATTGAAATTGTTTAGTTTCTACCGTCATTTTGGTGGAATATTTGGAGGTCAAATAACAGAAACCATCATTCAGAAACCATCAACAATGTACTGTTTATCATAATACAGGCTAAAAAACGCTACAACAAATACTTGTTTGAATTTGAGTTTTTCGTATTCGTGAGAAAAAAAATAAACGAAAACGTATGAAAAATGTGTTTTATCGTTAATTTGAAGACATAATTTCGAGACATCCACATTCATCCACGTGACTCTAGTTATGGTAGAGCCCAAAATATGGCTAAATATGTGATTTCGATGGCGGCAATTTTAAATGTGTCAAAAAACGAGCTTGAGGGGTAGGAAAAATTGAACCCCAATATTTCTGGCTTATTTGACCCCTAATAAAGTCGGAAAAACAATAAAATCAATTTGGGCAAGAACTTTTAATTTTAGGCATATTTCTGACATACCGCACCAGACTAATTTATATTGTATATAATATTCTTATTACTCAAATTTAGAAAAAAATCAAAATCATCAGATTTATATCATCAGTAGAAATAGGCAACTAACAAAATTATCCTGTTGGGAGGCGAACCCAGGACACTGGCTTTACAGGCATATATCATAACCATTATACTATGCAAACTGCCTTCAATCTCGGGTGTGTTCATTGAAACGAACAGCTAAATATCTTCAAGTTTCACCTCTTTAAATTTTCCACGGCTTCATGATATTAAATCAATTTGCATATATATATACATCATAAAGGCTTATAAAACGATTATCTATCACCTTTCAGCATACCGGGGCGGGGGGGGGGGTACGTTGAAACTAGTTTCAGCTGACCGGGGGGGGGTACGCTGAAACTAGTTTCAACGTACCCCACGGTAAGCTGAAACTAGAAAAAGGCCAGTGTCAAGTTACCTCCCCCAGTTTCAGATTACCTCCGGGGGTATGTTAAAACTGGTTTCAGCGTACCGGGGGTACGTTTAAACTAGGTTCAGCGTACCGGGGGGTACGTTGAAACTAGTTTCAAAGTACCCCCCGGTATTTTGAAACTAAACAATCAATTTCCCTTCCTCTATTTCTAGGGCCTACACACAAAAAATGATTATTTCTGAATTTTTAAGTTCCATTTGACCTAGATTAATGTAGATGATTCGCTGAGTAAACATGGTGGGCCCACCACCTGCGCAACATGGTCAACGTTCACAAGAGATGTATATATTATGGCTCAGTGAATCAAAATGACCAAACTGTTGTAAATTAAAAATAGTTCACTAAAATCTATTTATTCAAAAACGTGATATTATAGTCTAGGCATATAAATAATATTATGAATATTGCATAAATTTGTCCGATTATGGGTCTAGCTCACGGTCTAACGTTACCGTTTCTGTGCGCTCGATTTGTTATGCGCCGGAAAGATGGTTGTGGTGTCCTAGATGACTGACATTGCCTATGTTGGAAGCATGCGGGCAAGATAGGCCCCTATGCGTAATCGTCTGCATCAACCCCTTAAGATCCCTTAGTATCTACATTAACCCATTGCGATCCCTGGGCATCTGCTTTAATTCCTTAAGCTCCCTCGTTATCTGGATTACCCTCTAAAGCTCTCTAATCATCTACATTAATCCCTTAAACTCAATTTGTTGTTATGTTATCACTGAAAATAATATTACACAGTCCTAAAAAATTAACAATTTTTTAAAAAAGAGGGAACATGGCCAACGTTACATATGCAATGGATAAATCGATAGATAATAACATAATAACGACAATGAGAGCGCGAGACTATTTTCTTTCGTCAGCTGAACCCATAGATCATAACGTTATATGGAGTTATGTTAGTTTCCATAGGGGTCAAAGGGTTATATGAAGAACAAAGTGTTTCAAAACATCGCGTTAACATTTTTTCTTGTTAGTTGACATGGATATTAAAGGGTTATATGAAGATTAAAGTGAGTTTAAACCTTTTGTTAACATATTATTTTTCGCTATTTGCCCAGAGATGAAAGGGTTTCACCTGTGGAGATTAAAGTGTCTCTAAAATGCCCAAATGCCATGTGATATATATAAAATATAATTAATTGCTATCAGTGAAAGTTAACCGGTAAAATTGAGGGGGTAATTTGAAAACAGAGGAGGTAACTTGAAACTAGTTTCAGATTACCCCGGGGGTAACCTGAAACTGTTACACCGGTCGGTACAGAGTGATGCCTCAATATGAGCCACATTTACGCAAATTTGGATGCCGTTGATGCAGACATCACCGGGTAGGCCTAAATGTTGTCAAATACAAAATAATTCTGAACACTGCTTGTAGATATATAATGTCGTATACTGATTGTAGTCATATAATGCAATTTGTTTGCTTATGCATGTCCATTTTATTTATTAAAGTCATTATCATAGCAACACAACTACGCGATATCACTGATAATTTTAAAATATTAGAATTGTACCTACAGATATGTCCACACTTTCGAAGATATGAAACCGATGTTTTTCTATTTTTGTGTTGCTATGGTACATCTAAAAATAACAACTAATCATTTGCATTCACCACAAATGCCTCCTACACGAAGCCTCGCTGCGTTGCAAGCTGTGGCTCAGATGACCAGAGTAAGAAGTGGTGTGTGGCGGCAGCATCACGACGTGTCCCGCTATACAGCGTGATGCGCTGTATAGCGGGACACGTCGTGATGCTGTACTACACTTAGTGCTGTGCACTAAGCTTGATGCTTCTGTCTACCCGGTAAATATAATGTTACAAAATGACGTTACGTTAAGGAGCCTGACTTGCAGATGACATAGCCACTGACTTCACATCAGCACAGGTTCGGACGTGTGTGGGTTGAGCGTCAAAAATCCGGTACATATAGTGTGATATGCCACACAGCCATTATAAGTGATAACTCAGTATCGTATTTATATCAGATACATAGATTCGAACTGCACGCCGTTGACACTTACTTTCGCGCACACCGGCGCAGTTATCTCGTGTCTCTCGCGTCTCTCCCCCGTCTCTCTCTTCGCCCATCGCCCAAACCCTTTTATATTGCTGCTAACTTATAATATTACAACACGAATTAAATATCCTAAATACATAAAATACATTAACCAGCGGCCCACCTTTGGCCGTGGTTGACTCCGACGCACACTTGAGTGAGTCGTATTCACTGAGGAAAGCTTGTCTGAGTTTTTTTGTAGATGAATATTTATTTCCTGACTTAAAAACCTTGACTTTACCTTGGCTATTTTTATTCGTTCAGGGAACATTCGCTTTTTAAAATAATTGGTATCTATATGACATATTGATTTGAATAAAAAATGCACTCGTCTAATAGAGTTAATACCAGGATGATCCATGGATGTCTCCTTTGGACTTGCATTTACAATGTTATCACTTTGTGTATAGTAACTGGCTACGAGAGAAATGATCTTTTTGATGGGATTTTGCGCGTATCAAAAATATAGATCCCTCTTTTTTGTCAATGTAATTATTTTGGAAAGTTTGGACAACAAAATTATTAAATTCATTAGCTATAACATTTTCATCCCTATATATTTTCGTATAAAAAATTATACTCGGCTAGTGGAGCTGCTGATTGAAAAATTATCTTAAAGCTGCATAACTGTTTTGCTTATTTTAATCAAAAGATCAATCCATGGAGAATGGTGTTTTATTTTTTTATTTTACTGCTCCTGTTACTGAGTTATTAAGGATTTAAGCTTGTTGTTATTTCATATTATTGCCCCACCAAAACAAAGACCTGATCACAGCGGAGAAAGACACATTGTCTGTATAACCAGGACATTATAAGTACCAGGTGGCGGATAACGAACATCATTAAAAAAGAGTGTAAGACTTTTAAAATTATTATTATTTTTTAAGTGATCATATATAATTTATATACATTTCACAGTACAAAGTGTATTGTCTCATGTCAGTTAGACATATCTAGAAGTTATCACTTTGTGTGATATGAGTCATATCTGTATATAATGTTATGTTTAATTTCGGTACCGGTATAGAGTATGTCACTCACTTGAAAAAGAGGACCCTGTTTTAGAATGGTGCTTTTAAGTGTGGGCCTACATCTGAGCCTTTGGCCCGCCATTAAGACGCTGTCCCCCGACTGTTGGAAATTGCAGTCCCAATTACACCAAATTCAGTGATGTAAATCATCTTTTTGGCGCAGTATTTTATTTGATACTCACGGGCATTTCAAAATATAGTGGCAATGCTATAAGTGAATTCAAAGTGAATTCTGAATGAGAAGAGAAACACGATCTATAGTGACTATGCTATTCGAAAATATCAGACTATTTTATTTCATCGTTAGTCATCACATACAGGTATATAAATAGCGAAATGCGGTAAAATAAAATAATTGTAAAAAAGTAGCCTTTGCGGTACCAGTAGCTGAGTTCCTAGCATACAAGAGGCATTCAACCATTGATGGGTCAATGTTGTACCAGCGTCATAGAAGCTGACCAACACTGAGCCATCAATGGGTCGGTGACTCGTGCCTGCTGAGTTATCATAGGGGCTGAACTAATCTTAGGACACCAACTGGTGGTTTGTGTGAGCTGTGAGCTTGGCATCGCAGCCAACACGACCCAACAAACACCAGACATGGCTCCAATGTTATTTTACTGTTGGACCTCCGTCTGCGACGCTGGCCCAACATTAAAACAACATTGAGTCAAGGCTTCGTGTTTAGCTGGGGAGGCATTGGTCCGATGTCAAACTAATTTCGGGCCATCGTCTACGGCTCTGGCCCAGCGTTAGACCGATGCGGCTCAACGTCTCGTGTTTGTTATTAAGGGGTTTGTTGGTCTAATGTAACATTATATTGGCCCACAATTAAAGGGACTAGCCCACGCTAAAATCATCAAAAAATCGGTGATTTTATTTCGGGTTCTTAATATGACCATATGATGTAAACATGTACATAGACTAGAACTGCAATTTTTAAAAAAATTTGTGCTGCGCATTCACCAGTTAGGCTAGATATAGAGACGAAATTCCTGATTTCTAATTATTGACAACCATGTCAAAAATAGGAAATGCGGGAATTTCGTCTCTATATCTAGTCTAACTGATGAATGCGCAGCACAAAAATTATAAAAAATTGCAGTTCTAGTCTATGTACATGTTTACATCATATGATCATATTGAGAACCCGAAATAAAATCAGCGATTTTTTGATGATTTTAGCCTGGGCCAGTCCCTTTAACCACTATTAACCATACGTATCAGTACATATTGTACACAGACGGACCGATTTCAGGGGCGGATCCAGACAATAATCTGACAGGGTTCCAATTTACTCTTAATATAATATAATTATGTATCATATATGTTATAGGCCCTCATATGGATCATATATTTCATATATGTGTTGGTGTTAGGCAACACTTGAGTCACCTTCTGATGTTAGCGGCGTTTGTATCATTATTAAAATATAATATATTAATTTAAAGTCCCCATTATAAATACACATGATAAAGGTGAATGGACAAAAAGGATATAGGCGATATAAGATCAAACTTCCAATTTTAATGTGAAAATCGCTAACTTTATAGTATATATATATATCCTAGGACAACAGGGGTGGTGTAAATGTTATGTAATAACGTGGGCGTGATCCATTGTCTACACAACAATGAGGCGTGACAACTACTTGTAGGCCTACCCGCTAAAGGCCTAGTGCAGCAGACCCGTCACTGCCCCATCAACACCTTCTAGCGCCAACGATTAGGCTTATCAATCACTTTAAATAACTTGTTTCCTCCATTAATATTAACGGAATTTATACATAAAATACCGTTTTTATGTCTAAAACCATGTAATCCAATTGATTTGAAAATGTTGACAAGAACCCTGTGAACCCGGTCTAAATCCGCCCCTTGATTTACCACACCATATATATATTGATGGTGTATCGCCTCGTGATCTAATCCATTTACATCGATTTTGTCAATTTATAAAGCCTTTAAAAATATATGAATGATCGTGTTGAACATTTTAGGTTATTTCGGTCGAAATAAACAAAACAGCTATGCAGCTTTAATAAAACATTTACTGTACATGATGGGTTTTTTTTATTTTGAGATAAACGTTCATCATAATATTTTTTCTGCCTTTCTTAAGACAGATGTTAACATATTGTTATATTGTTTATATTGAATTTCTGCTTTGCTTTTTTATTTTAGAACATGATTTCCATAACAAAATATTTCTCTTGTAAGCTGCAATAAGAGGTTTACTAAGCCATGTTTTTTTATATTTCGCATACGTATCAGTTTGGATTCATGTGGACAGTGTTTGTATAATTAATGAGTATAAAATCAATACATTTATTATAAATAAATGGAAGTGTCTATTTACCCCGTCACGGGGTGTGCAAGAAGACTAAAATCCTTATTTAACCCGACAATGACAACCAATCAAAATCGTTCTTTCAATGCCCTGATGTCAATGTTTGTTTTTGGCGCTCATTCACGAAACTGAATAGCCTACACCAAGACCTTATCAAAATGAACAGGTAAGTTACGCCGCGTAAAAATAAACTTGTACAAATGTAAATATATCCCTGACTCCTGACAACTATTATCGCTTGCAACATTTACAAGAGATATGAAAGCTAGATTACTACCAAATATATGTGAATTGGCAACTACACGTATTATCGTCCGTGGCCGCATTTGATTTATGCTAAAATTCCCTACAAACAGTAGTCGCAGCAGGTTTGATTACGACGCCCGCTGTGCATTTTACATTGCTTAGTATCTGAGACATTTACCCCAGCTTACTTTATTGTTGGTCCACCGTCTACGACACTGGGCCAACATTAAACCAACATTGGGTAAATCTATAGTCAACTTAATGACGGGGAATGTCGGCCGCAGGTCCAGGCGGGGGAGGGGGGACGGCCCCGTTTTTTTCGACACATTATTTTTAAAAGCGACCTAAATTGGCCTTAGCATACCAACAAAAAATGACGGCCGGCACCAAGCCCCCCCCCCCCCCCCACACACATTTTTTTCAAATTCTGAAAAACAACCTGGGCTAAATAACACTAAAAACTTTCTTATATAACCCACATAATAACAAGTGGGTCATAAAGCTATTTCATTTTTCGTCTTTAACCCACATAAAATCACCCGGAGTAATATGTGGCCTACTTATTTAACCCACAACAAAGCATCCAGGCTAAATAACTATTTCCACATCAAACAACCCGGACTAAATAACGATTCCAACCTTCTTATTTAACCCGCAATTAAGAGAATCCAGACTATATACCTATTTCAACCTTCGTATTTAGCCCACAACAAAGCATCTGGGTTATAAACATTTACAGCCTTCTTATTTAACCCACAGAAAAGCAGCTGGGTAATATAGAACTATCTCAACCTTCATATTTCATCCACACAAAATCCACCGGGCTAGATAATTATGCCAACCTTCTTATTTAGCCCACAGAAAATCACATACTGGGCTATTTAACTATTTAAACCTCTATTTAACCCAAATAAAAGGTAGTAGGTTTTATATCTTTTCAACCGACATATTTAACCCACAGTAACATCCCGGGCTAAGTAACAATACAAACCTTCTTATATAACCCACATAAAACAAGTGGGTTATAGAGCTATTTCAATCTTCGTCTTCAACCCACATCAAATCACCTTGAATAAATAACTATGTTAACCTATGTACTTACTTAATACTCAACCAAACATACAGGCTAAATAACTATTTCCACACCAAAAAACCAGGGCTAAATAACAATTTCAACCTTCTTATTTAACCCGCAATTAATAACCCAGATTATATACCCATTTCAACCTTCGTATTTAGCCCACAACAAAGCATCTGGGTTATGAACATTTACAACATTCCCATTTAACCCACAGAAAAGCAGCTGGGTAATATGGAACTATCTCAACCTTGATATTTTATCCACACCAAATCCACTGAGTTAGATAACTATCCCAACCTTCTTATTTAGCCCACAGAAAATCACCTACTGGGCTATTTAACTATTTGATCCTTCTATTCACCCCAAATAAAAGCAAGTAGGTTTTATAACTTTTCAACCGACATATTTAACCCACAGAAAACATCCCGGGCTGAATAACAATACAAACCTTCTTATATAACCCATATAAAACAAGTGGGTTATAGAACTATTTCAATTTTCATCTTCAACTCACATCAAATCACCGTGAATAAATAACTATGTCAACCTATGTCCTTATTCAACCCACAACAAAGCATCCAGGCTAAATAACTATTTCCACATCAAACAACCCAGGCTAAATAACAATTCCAACCTTCTTATTTACCCGCAATTAATAACCCAGACTACATTGTATATACTTATTTCAACCTTTGTAGCTTCCAGACCACAGAAAATCTATTTAACCCAAACAATACAAGTAGGTTTTATAGCTTTTTAACCGACGAATTTATTTAGCCCACAGAAAACAACCCGGGCTAAGCAACAACTCCACTCTTCTTTATACCTACACATAATAAAGCATCCAGACATAGTTTAACTGTATTTAGACCACTACAATGCGCCTGGGTTTTATAATATTAAAACCTTCTTATTTAACACACATAAAAACAGCTGGGTTTCAGAACGATTTTCCAATCTTCATATTTAATCAACAACAAATACACCGGGCTAGATAACTATCCCAACCTTCTTATTTAACCCACAGAAAAGCACCTGGGCTATTAAACTATTTAAACCTAATTTAACCTACAGGAAAAACAGCTGGTTATAGAAATATTTTCGTATTTAATCCACACCAAATCCATTGGGTTAAATACCTATTCCAACCTTTCTTATTTAAACCACAGAAAAGCAGCAGGGTTATTTCAACATGTTTGAGCAAGTTAATCTACAGTATATCTGGTGCAAAATGCTCGCTATGAGCGCTAGAACATAAATCGTTGTTGCTACACAGTACACCTACGTAGCAGAATTTCGTTCTCGTAATGATTAAATTGTGCTATAGTGATATTTGTTTTTGTTTTCTTTGTACAGGATAAAGGTACAGCGATACAATTTTTAGATCATTCTCCTGGAGACACGATTGCCCCGTGTACAGATGATACAGTAGTGTGTGAGAGATAAATGTAGGTATGACTATCTACCTAATTTATGTGTTACCCAACAAATATTTAAGTTCTTGTAGTTATTATATTGTAAAAAAAAATTTCAACATATTAAATGCAAATTTCGAATTTAATCACCACGAATAGAACATATTAAAAAAAGAAATAATGTTTCATTGATCCACTCATTATTTTATTTTCAGCGAGACGCCAGTGGTTTTAGAAGAATATATATGGACACTCTATATGAACACTCAAAGTCACTGGCTATTTTTTTTTTATCTGTATAAGAAACATAAACAAGATCTACATTATTTTATGTGTGATATGATTTTTTTCATGTTTAAAAATTAATAACTGCAATTGCAACATTTGTAATTATTAATATCTCATCATTAACTTTATAGTTGAATGTGTTCACATGGTCGCAGAGTAACACAAAAGTTATCCACAAAAGGATTACCTACTTCTTGTCTGTACATTATCAAATTCTCTAGTAGCTATACAAACTACCATAATATCGTTCCAGGACAATTGTAAACAAAGCACTAAATTCTAATACTTCCATTTGTATTAAATAAACAGGATAGTAGGCCTACCCCCTACACTTTTCGCCACCCAATAGAATACTAGTATATGTACACAGATGTAAAATACGGAAAATATGTGCCCCTGAGCCCTTGTTCATAGGAAAATAAGATGTGTTTTCGCTATGAGGCGAAATGAATGCATCTCTGCCAAGTATTTTAATTGACAATCACTACAAATCATTGCGCTATGACCAAAACCTTTTCATTTCGTACTCATAAGTGGTAAGTGCCTACATACAAACGTATGAGTAATATGGACTAGCGGTACTTGGGATTAAGCGTTCACAATGTATTTTTGACTTTTTGGAAAAAAAAAAATTCACCATACATTCTATAGTTCCTCAAATATTATTATAAATAAGTATAAACATAATGCTATTTTAAAACTTTTTGGTAAATCATAAATGGTACCTTGGATAAAGGCGATAATAACTTAATTTAATCAAGCGATGATAATAATGTTCACTTCGCCCTAATCAGTTTTAATACAAGGACAAATTGAACAGATTGTTACTACTCCCAGAAACTAATAGTCGTCACAGACTGGAAGAGGATAAACCATAGGCCTACTCATAAAACAGAAGGCGAATAGTATAAATTAATTCACAAATATGTATTTTTTTTGTTTATAACTAAATGTAATAATGATAACAGTAATTTGAAACATGTATTGCAGTAATATCGTGCGCTCACTATGTGACCTCAGGAAAAAGTGATCGCCATGGAGTGGTATAAAACAAATATACTTTAGGACTAAAATCTGATTCAACCCATCAACATTGCCTAGTTAAAACAGGTCAGACGTTTCACTAACTGATTGAAAATATTCACTTTTGATGGCCCACATACCTTAGAACGTTGGCAAAATAAATATGAATTCATTAATGTCTAGATGGTTTAACACTTACAATGCTGAAATATTTGCGTATCAACCATGGAGACCAAAGAGTTGTTCCAATTTGAAATCTTCACAAATAGCTTAGTTAGCTCTTTCTGCTTCATTTGAATATCTATGTTATGGGTCTATGGTCATTACAATTTGCTAATTCCTTTAGTGCGGGGGTCGTTTACGTCTATAGACGGTCCCCGCACTGAAAGGGTTGAGAATAATTTAGGGAAAATATCACGGTAAAATATAAGCTCCGAGCGTCCCCACCATAGCGGTATAGTGGCCAAAATTATAAGACAGTATGGCATAGCTAGTAAGCTATAGACTAAACCGGCTGAGAAGTTACGCTCACTTATCAATAATATTTACCTTGACGACCCCAACCTTGGAACCATACTGCGCATGCGGGTGGTCCTACGACATGTGTTCAGTAAATAGTGACGACTCGCCTACTTTAATATTGGGTGGTCGGCGTTGCAGATGCAGAAAGGCCTACTGGTCGTGTTCGCTGGGAAGAGACGGATGGAGGGAATAATGTAGGTGGGTCGTTGTGATTCGCTGAGTAAACATTTAGGGCGCCTAATACAAAGGCAGGCATGCGCAATAAGGTCAACTTCGACAGGAGTGGGTCTATCGCAACGTAAATATTTTGATTCAGTGAAGTATAACGACCCACCAACTTTAAATCATAACTGACATGTGAGTAGACTGGATAATAATCGGATAGGATAGATTATTTAATAGGCCTACACACATACTTGACCTCGCTTAGTATTGGTTAGTTTTGATAATATTATGTAATATCCACATGAAAAACACTTAATTATCATATTCCTGGTTAATTATCAGAAGAGTGGACAGGCATGTACATCAATCGAGAGATCATCCACAGTCGCTCGTCATACGGACCCTCGGGGCCCATGCACAGGCCCACGTCTTAGTGCAGAAGCATTTAATATTTAATTCGAAATAAACATATTCAGTGTGTAACAAGCCCCGTCTTCTCATCCCTGAGAGATGAGGTTTACCCAGTGTGCAGTGGGCCCCTCGTCCTAAGCTGGGCCTAAAATATGAGGTTTACAACCAGCTCCTCATCCATCCTAATTATCGTATCCCCGCGCTTGCACTTGTATTCGAAAATGCACTTAGTTTTCGAAAATAAGTGCATGCACTTTTATTCGAATATAAAGATAATTTTAAATTTATTCCCATTCGGTAAAATCGTAATTATTTGATTAATTCCAATCCAAAGTAAACTGAGCTAGTTTAGTAATCATTGGGATAGTTACTTTGAAGTCACCTTGCAGGAGTGACTCCAGGAAATAGGTGTTGACACTACCTGAACTGTTATATCACACCTCATTTGTCCCCACTTTTCAGCTAACATACCCATACCCTATCGCTTTGACGCCTTGAACTGTTGGCCCATATCTGTATTATGGGGCAATTCTCTCCTAATATCTACCCGTTAATAAATAATAAAAAATAATATTGTAGTTTGTATTTACGATCAACATTGTTTTTAAATTATCATGGACATTAACTAGTAATAGTCCATAAGTCAATATAGTCATATTATTATTATTCTCACCTGAATTATATGTCTTGAGTTATGACATTGGAGAAATGACATTCGAATTTCACTAATAAGTGCATGCCCGTTTATGCGCGGGGATACGGTAAGGATGAGGTTTAGTCAGTGTGGAATGGGCACCTGACCCCTTCTAATATATGAGGTCTACAGAGTGTGCATTCATCCCCTCATTCTTGACACTGCATCAGAGATGTTGTTTACCCAGTGTGCAGTGGGCCCTTCATCCCTGAGAGATGAAGTTTACCAGTGAGCAACCAGCCCCTTCTAAGGCTTAGATTTAGCTAGTGTACAATGAGCCCCCCCCCCCCCTCCCCATGAGAGATGAAGTTTACCTTCTGTGCAGTGGGCCCCTCATCCCTCCTGAGAGATGAGGTTTACCTAGTGTGCAGTGGGCACCTCATCCCTGACTCTGCCTGAGAGATGAAGTTCACCTAGTCTGCAACCAGCCCACCCTACAGCCCCTACTTCTCCCTGAGATGAAGCTCACCAGTGTGCAACCAGCCTAAGAGATAAGGTTTTCCCAGTGTGCAATAATAACACAATAATAAAGCAATGATCTTTAAAACTTTGATTACTATCAAAGTATTTTGCTAATTTTCTCTCGAACTCCCATTTATCCACCTAGCTTTTCTAGAGTAGATAGCGTTAGGCCAAAGTTTCGTAAATATCTGCTTTTAAAATTCATCTGTATAAAAATATTTCAATTTGTAGCATTTGCCGGGTCTAGCTACAGAAGAAAATATATCATACACATACCAGTGTAGCACCAGATGGTTAACATGGTTAATATGGGAGCAAGTTCATACTCTAGCCACCAGAAGATTATTATATGAGACAACACTTGATACTCCAGCCTCCAGACAGTTAAAGCGACGCAATCAGGCTAAAATCATAAAAAAATCCTTGATTTTATTTTGGCTTCTTAATATGGCCATAATATGTGAACATGTCCATAGACTAGTATTGCGTATGTTTTTTTAAATTTTGTGTTGCGCATTTACCGGTTAAGCGAGAAATAAATACGCAATTTAATTTCAGACATGCATGTTTAAATTAAGAAATACAGAAATAACTGATAAACGGGGTTTTTCCGCAACCTTTCTACGTTGCCACAGCAATCCAAAATTTTAAAGACTTCCGTAATTCTAGTCTATGGACATGTTCACATATGAAGGAAGTATATTAAGAAGCCAAAATAAAATTATTGATTTTTTGATGATTTTAGCCTGATTGTGTCTGCTTTAAAACAGAAGACATGTAATACACTAGGATACAGAAGGTTAACATTAGATAAATATAATAGTCTAGTCGCAGAAGAATAATAGTTGAGACACGTGATACCAGAGACCCCAGAGGATTAATACATGTGTTCCTCTAGTCCGGAAAGGGTTAATAAATAAAACATGATAATCTAGGTATGACAAGGTTAATATAGAAGAAATATGGTAATCTAGTCCACAGCGCAGTAATACACGAGACACACGTGATACTATCGACCCTCTGGACCTCAGAGGGTTAAAACATGTCAAATCTAGCCTATGGAGGGTTAAGAAAAAACATCTATGAAGCTCTAGGCATGAGTAGGTTAAAAAAGATAAACACGTTAGTGTAGTCCACCGTTGGTTAAGACGTAAGAAACGTGATACTCTAGAGGGTTTATACTTGCGAAAGTCAACAGAGGGTTAATAAATAAGACATGTGATACCCCAAACACTAAAAGGTGTATATAGAAGCAATTTGATAGTCTAGTCTACAGAGGTTTAATATTTGAGACACGTGATACTATCGACTCTTTGGACTTCAGAGGGTTATTACACGCAATACTCCAGCCTATAGAGGGTTAATAAATCACATATGTGATGAACTAGGCATCAGTAGGATATAAAATAAGCTAAACATGATAGTGTAGTCCACGTAGGGTGAATATATTAGAAACGTAATACTCGAGACCACAGAGGGTTAATACTTGAGATAGTCTAGTCAACAGAGGGTTGATAAATAAGAAATGTGATACTCCAGACATCAAAAGGTTAATATGGAAGAAATGTAATAATCTAGTCGACATAGGGTTAATATTAGAGAAACATGGTACTATCTACTCTCTGGGCCTCAGAGGGTTAATACATGTCAAACCGTAGCCTATAGAAGGTTAATCAATACCATTTATGATGCTCTAGGCATCAGTAGGTTAAAATAGGATAAACATGATAGTGTAGTCCACAGAGGGTTAACACATTAGAAACGTGATACTCTAGAACAAAGAGGGTTAATACGTGTAATACTCTAGTCCACAGAGGCCTAATAAATAAGATATGTGAACCTCTAGGCATCAGAAGGTTAACGTAGAGAAAATATGGTAGTCTAGTCCACTGAGGGTTGACACATGAGACATGGCATACTCTAGACTCCAGAGAGTTAATACATGTGATACTTTAGAATGGAGAGTGCTAATACATAAGATATGTGATATTCTAGACATCAGAATGTTAATATAGGGAAAATCTGATAATCTCATCTCTTGGGGATGAGGGGCTCACTACACACTGTGTAAACTTCACCCTGAGAGAGTGAAAGGCTCGCTACACACTGGGTGAACCTCATCTTTCAGGCCCAGTTATGGATGAGGGGCTCACTGCACACTGCCGGCTAAATCTCATCTTCAGGTTGGATGAGGGATCGCTGCACACTGACTTAAACCTTATCTCTCAGAAAGGATGAGGGGCCCACTACACGCTAGGTACACCTCATCTATTAGGAGGGATGAGAGGCCCACTGCACACCGGCTAAACCTCATCCTTAGGATGGATGAGGGGCTGGTTGCACACTGGGTAAACCTCATCTTTCAGGGCCAGTCAGGGATCAGGGGCCCACTGCATACTGGGTAAACCTCATCTCTCAGGCAGTGTTAGGGATGAGCGGCTCACTGCACACTGGGTAAACCTCATCTCTCAGGAGGGA
>CAXHKU010000331.1:42936-84128 GCA_964017125.1 Flabesymbios commensalis
CTATTGTTATGTACTATTGCATACTCCAAGCCATGTATGGCCCGAGTTTAATAAACTATTGTCTATTGTCTATTGCAAGTAGAACACTTTACTTCGGAGATCACGCTATATTTTGTGTTTGTGTAACCTCATGTAGACCCTACTTCGCTGTACATGTGCCTTCCATTACACATTTAGCTCTCAGTAAAACAGGTGAACAAAGCTATGATTTTAACTGAGTGTGCCTTCCATTACACATTTAGCTCTCATAAAACAGGTGACTATGGAAATAGATCAAAATAATATATGATTTTACAACGGTATATAATCAATATAAGTGATCTATTGGATAGTGTCATCCACATGACGTCTGTGTCGCGATAGCGAGACGCACACCATGTGGGTTAAACAGCAATATCATAATTTTGGAGCCCCAATACCAACGATTTCACATAAAATATGTAAGCCGACATGATGTATGTCATAAGTGCAGACCAGACGACAACTGCTGTACTGACATTTTTGTAGTATTTTACAGCTAGAATACATCTGTTTAATACCGCTCTGCATTTCTTTGGGTCAAAACTCCGTATTTCACACAAACAATATCACTTAAGACAAATGTATATTGGAGAAGAAAAAAATAACGCATCTCATTACACATAATATATAGTATGAAATTGTTGGGGGTGATTTAGTTTTTATGTGATCATGCGGGATGACTGCACAGACGGACAGCAATGCCACTTGATCATTTTGATCCATTATGGAGGTTGGCGTTTTATCTATTACCAACCACTGAGCGATTTGAAAATCAATAGGCCTAAAAGCAGAAAATTAAGGCCTATGTTAACCCTTAAAGCGCTGAAATTTTTTAATGAAAACCTTGAAGGCCAGAGAGGTTTTTTAACTTTGAAATCATACCTGTCTTAGTTAGCTCTTTCCGATTCATTTGAATACCTAAGTTATGGGTCTACGGCCATTATAAATATTGTTTTCTCTTACAGTGCGGAGGTCGACTTTAGACGTCAGAATCTGACATATGTAGCCGTCAGATTCTGACGTGCAAAGTCGATCTCCGCGCTGTAAGGGTTTAAAGATCAGATATTACTATACAGTAAAAATATATATCCACATATACATGTATCTGCTGACATATTGATGAAGATGTAAAAGTCACATTTTTCAGAATGTAAATGGAAAAATAGTCTGCAGTTTAAACTAGAACTTTTCAAATTGGGACATATATAAGATATAAAATATAGCATATTCCGATATTTGACACATCCCAAAAATAAAAAAAAACTGGGTCTTCGCGTTGACGTTTGCGTGGCAATCTCATATCAAAGTGGGCACACTGCAGCTCAGATACCAAGAGACTAGCACATATTTGCAATGAGTGTGGCGTGAAACTGCCCAAACATTAGACGTTGGCCCAACGTTGTTTTCCTGTTAGACCCACTTCGTAGACGTTGGCCCAACAGTAAACCAGCGTTGGGCCAACGTTTCATGTTTGCTGGGTGGCTGCAGAAAGACCGTCTTTTTTAACACTTTTTGTGACGATCCCTAACTTCACAGACAGTCCACTGGTCAACATTAGCCCGGCATTGGGGCAACGTATCGTGTTGGCTGGGATAGAATACACAACTTCTTGTCACCAACAACACATGAACACTGCTCGCAGCAAACACGAGACACTGAAGCAATGTTTATTTAATGTTGGCACATTTTCTCCGACTCTGGGCCAGCATTAAATCAACATTGATTCAGTGTCTCGTGTTTGCTGCTACAGTGTTGCGATAAGTAATCACATGCATTTTCGTCACGAACCCGTCACGAATCAGTTTCGCAGCCTCCTGAAGTAACAATTTTTTTTCCAAGCAGACACAAGACTTGAATCAATGTTGGTCCACCGTCGTAGGCTGGGTTCTTTCTATCCCATTTTACCTCTTACACCACCAAGCACGACTACAATGTATGTTTAACCCTTTAACCGCCAAATTATTCAATTTGAATTTTCACCCACTTGAAGTTGTGTCTCGCTGACGCGATCCGTATTAATAACTAACCAACAAATTATTGGATAAAAAATAGAAGTAAACCTCTGGCAATACTTATCTTTCCGATTTTTATGATGTAAAGTATGTATTGTTTTTAATAGGATAAATGTCATAATTACTCGTCGTAATATGGTAAAATCATACTTGATAGATGCTAAAAGCATTAGTTCCAACTCCCAATACCGGGGGACAGCACTGAGAGTGATTTCACGTTTTGGGAGAGTTGACTATCTTATTCTCTAGAGTCTTTGGTATCGCTGTGGACACCTTACTAATGGTATATCTGTTATTTGCAGATGACCTTGTCCTTTTTTCAGATTCTGCCGAGGGATTACAAAAACAGTTGACTGCTCTGTATTCATATACGTCCCTATGGCATATCATAGTAAGCATTCCTAAAACAAAAGTTCTTATCTTTAATGAACGTTGCACAACAGTATGTGGAAGCTTTCACTATGGTGATAACATTATAGAAAAGGCTGAACAATATAAATACCTTGGTGTAGTGTATAGCACCAAGTCCGCTAATAACGTGTTAAAAGAAACTTTTTCTCATCTTGCTTCCCAAGATGGGAAAGCAATCTTTGCTCTACGTAAACAGTCCCGTCCTGTGGTCGGTAAATTGTCACCGGTAAATTGTCAAGGTATTTGATTGCCAAATATTGCCCATACTAGAATATACTGGTATACAGGCGATGATGGTAACGATCTGGAAAAAATACATCTCAAATTTATTAAATCCACACTTAGCGTTAGAAAGCAAACACCTACACCTGCAATATATGGGGACACGTGTCGATTTCGACCGATCATCCGGCAACACATAAAAGCTGTAAAATATTGGTGTAGAATTCTAAAACTCAGAGCCATCCAGTCAGAAATGCCTACAATATGCTAGTTGAGCTAGATACCATTGGCTTCACGAACTGGTGTTCCCGTATTCGCTCTGTCCTCGAACGAACCGGGCTTGATCAAACTTGGGAATCGCAGAATATTGGGGATACAAATAAATTCATGCTTTCATTTAAAGAATCTATAGTTAGAATATTTACACAGCGGTGGAGAAAAGATATTGAGAGCTCGAGTAAGCTGCGCACATATGCATTAGTAAAAAAAAAATTCTGTGTTGAACCATATATCTTACACATAAGGGGGAACCACCTCATAACAGCAATGGCGAGATATCGAATGAGCTCACATGATCTAAATGTAGAAAGAGGACGATTCAATAATCCAATCACTCCAAAAAATCAGCGAATATGCACAAGGTGTGAATTAAACGAAATTGACGACGAAATACATCTTCTTCTCCACTGTAGCGCTATGAATAATGAACGGGAAATCTTGTTTGTGTCTGTAGCCGCAATTATCAATATACAACTGACAAATGAAATGTTTCTACGAATTATGACATCTAGAGACATAACCGTGGTGAAGTCACTAGCGCAATTTATTTATGGTTGCTTTAAACAAATTCAGGGTTAAAAATACTGAGTATAATAAATCTGTCACCTGTCGCTATATTATTCATATTATCATGCCCTCATGATCTGACTTGTGTATTACCACATATCAGGACGGTTGTTGCTCTCGGATCTTATTATTTGGCTTTTTAGGGCCGGTTAGGGACGTTTACGTCGCATTTGTTCTCAGACGAGGTGGGGCCTTATGGAGGATTTCAGAGTTGCTAAGTCAACTGATTTTCTCTATGAGGTCGGGAATGTTTTTCTTCGATTGTAACTCCGACTATGTGGTACTAACTAGGTCGTGATAGAAACAGTATGAAATAAACAATAATAGTGAAATAAAATAAGCTGTAATGTTTTTGTGCGAGGGCCATGTCCTGTGTGAATTGCACAAAATAATTTTTAACCGTCATTACTACTGTTATTACATCGTAAAGTTTGCACCACTAGTCAATATCAGGAAATCTCTGCGCTCATAGCTTGCATGGTCACATGACTCGGAGCTACCTGTTTATGCCACATGTATTGTACTTGCATGTTATTGTATTTAATTTAAAAAAAATACCGTATAATTTTTATTATTGTCTTATTACATACTCCAGTTACTGTAGCATAATTATGCACTTGTATAAAATTTAGGTTTCTACGCTTTCCAGAGTGTCTTTTTTGCTACTATATATAATTAGTATGTCATACATAGTAGCTATTTTATCTCTGGTTATCTTGGCAATGCCTTTTAATTCATTTTTAGTAGTAGTCATTTATATTATCGAAGTACCCAGTTTTTATTTTGGCAATACCACTTAACATGATTTTAGTTGTGTATGTCATACCATGCATTTTGTCATATGATTTTAACAAATTAAAGGTTCCTACATTGAAGTATTTTCTGGTATAGAGTTTCCAAAACATGACTTTTAGTTTAATTATGATACAAAATACCGTGTATATGTGGCCATACTGCATCATTCAGGACTCTCATATAAGATGTTTTATTGATTGTATGGCCGAATTATTTTCAAACTGTCGCCATTTGAATTTTGCGTAAACACGCCATATGCTAATTTTGGTCACGTGAACATGGCATACGCAAACCGAGAGAGTCTGACAAAGTTCAGTTGTAAACACATCAACCACATCATGCTGTCACCAGCGCCACACCCACAAGCCTGTAGAGGGAGATAGGGAGAGATTGCCTTTCTCACAGAATGAATATAGGGCCTACTATAACAGTTTACTTAAAAATGCCTGACAAAAAACTCATCGTCATCTCAGATTATGAGATGCTGTGCCCAGTAAGAACACACGCTTGATAGTTTGCCAGCTCACGTCGGCTCAGATACACGCACAGCCAGACAACACCACAGACCAACACCTATGCCGCCGCGTGCAGCTATCATGTGGACAGCTGTATGGTGGTATATGTGTATGAAAAATACGCGCCAATACACGCCCAGTAAACACGAGGCATTCACCCAATGTTGTTTCAATGGTGGTCCACCGTCTTCGACGCTGGCCCAACATTAAAACAGCATCGGGTAAATGCCTCGTGTTGTTGGGCGGGGTCGTCCTCGCCCGGTGCGCGCTACCGCCAGTCTGTGCCGCAAGGCGGGAATCTGCCAACAGTCATGACAGTAGGCCTACCCAGCTGCAGATAACCCCACAGGTAGGTCTATAGCCTACCGACCCCACATCGGGCTTCTGAAACTATAGATATGTTAACATCTCAGTTCAAGTAAGACACAATTATCATCTAACCGTAATAACCCTGTCTAGTGTAGGCCACTTTTGATTTGAAAAACTGCTCAGCCATTTCATTGCTCGTTTGTTTGCTGAACTGTCAGAAATAGACACGGCCACATCACCAGTGATCACATGATCGGCACATGACATGCATGATTCTATTGTTGATTGATAATGCCCCGCTATTTGTGGGTCACATTGGAGAATTGTTGAATGACAATACTGCATTTTAAAGTCGTTTTGGCGGCGATATTTATCAAAATAAATATCAATAATAGAAAAATAAGGCCCTATAGCCAATTTCATAGTCTGATAACTTCGAAGTGTGTACCTTTAACAATCTTGTATATACATGTACATATATCTCTTTCATTTCTATGACAAATAAGTCTGTAATGACTTTTCTTTTCTTCCAATAAAATGTCTGTCTATCTGTCTGGTATCAACACATAATTATGTTTAATAATACACTAAAAACCTATATATACTGCAGTCACTACATTTTAACCTAAATATTAAGAGCTCTTTACTAACTAACAAAACGTGTCAAAAGGGCAACTGGCAGCTAAAGCGCAAATTTCACATAATCATGTTTTCGCTACTTATTCTACTTTTACTATTATATACTTCGATTTTAAAAGCGGGATACTAGACATTTTTTAAATAATTTTTTTAAATAATTTGCACCGTGGGCTAAGTAGGCCCAAATCCATTGATTCTTTAAGCTTTTATTATAATTTCGTGAAATACGAACCAGATAGTCTTTGTCCGAGAGGTCAACGGAATGCTTTACCTAGTAGGCATATGCCTATTCTAATTAGCCCAATTATAAAATTAAAGTCTTGAAGTAGCCTATATAATTATTAAATGTCAGTGCTTCGATATGTAGGCCCTACTGTCTTAGTTATATATACAATTTTTCCATTCAATGAATTTTATTAAAAATATATTATGTGGAGCATAAATTCTCAAAGGGTTACAAAGGGATACATATGTAAATCTTACTGACGAAAATCAAATAACATTTGAACTCTCCTGCATATCACATTGGGCGGGGGCCCTAGAGTAGTGGTAATAGCACCGCCGCCTTTCACGCTGGAGTACTTTTGTACCCAAGTCAGACGAGCACAGACGCTCGTTTTTTAGCCGCGCGGGTCCACCCGCGTGGGTTCTGTGCGGGTACCCGCGCGGGTCGTCTGTTTCCATTGGTGCGTTTTTTTTATATAAATCCGCATGTGACACCCGCGCGGATAATACTAATCTCCTTGGTGATGGACCAGGTTGTGATGATGATCATGATGGTGGTAGTGATGGTGTTCGTGTTGTTGGTGATGGTGGTTGCGATGGTGGTGCTGGTGGTAATGGTGGTGTTTGTGGTGGTTTTGCTGGTAGTGTGGTAGTGGTGATGGTGGTGGTGATGGTGATTGTGTTGGTGATGGTGGTGCTGGTGGTAGTGGTGATGATAGTGTTGGGAGTGTTGGTGGTGTGGTAGTGGTGATGGTGGTGTTAGTGATGGTACTGGTGATGGTGGTGGTGATGGTGGTGCTGATTGTGTTGGTGGTGGTGCTGGTGGTGATGGTGGTTGTGATGGTGGTGCTGGTATTAGTGGTGATGATGGTATTGGGGTTGTTGGTGGTGGTGGTGTTGGTGGTGTGGTAGTGTTGGTGGTGAAGGGGGGGGATTGTATTTGTACAATGTTGAACCAACGTCGAAGACGTTGGACTGGCGTTGTACAAATGTTATAATAAAATGTTTTGTGTTTGCTGGGTAATAGGCTCTCTGCGAAAAATTACCTGAGGCCTGAAAAAAGTTTAACTAACAAGCTAATTGATTGTAATTAGGATCCTACATTTATTACGTTCTGCACTTGAATATCAAATTTCGAGTGATAGCTTTCACGCTGGAGTTCGGGGTTCGTTTCCCGTTCTCGGCGGTTTGAAAGAAACAAAAATGCTTCTTCTCAATCCACTCGTAAAACTTAGCATTGTGGAGAGCCTCCATGACCGAGAGGTAGCGTGCTCGGCCTCAGACGGCCAGGGATCGAATTTCGAATCCTGTGTCTGGAGGGCAGTGTCATCTCACTCATCTCACCATCCTCAGGAGGTTTTCCTGGCCCAGTTTAGCCTATATGTGCACAAAAGTGGCCTAAAGCCCGATTGATTTCATTTTGCATATCACACTATCAACTTCCATCATGATATCATGATTACCGGGGGGGGGGGGGCTGATAAATTATTTAATTGCATGACTTGGAGTGGGTGGCAAATGAAAAACAATATTGTTATTATCAAACAGTTGCACGGAAATTTTCGTTCTAAAACCACTAGGTGTACAAACAAAAATTGAGTCAGTCTTGCAAAATGATGCTTTGATGCATCGCGAGGTTATAAAGGGGTAACACCATTATTGGCAGTCGTGGATATACCCGAATGTCGGTTTACCATGTTAAGTCGTGTCTGTATTTCTTATTTCTTTGAAAGCCTGATTTCCTGTTTTCCAGTATAACACAGTAACAATATTAACCATTAAAGCGCTACATTCTTTTTTTTTTATTTTCACTCGTTTGAAGTCGTGTCTCGCTACCGCGATCCACAACCTCAATTGGGTGACAATTACTCAGAATTTAATTTGTTTAATTTGAGATCAAACATGTTCAAATCTTGATGTTTACAAACACTTTTCGTTCCAAAAACATGGATTTCATCGGTAATAAAACTGATAAAAAAACTTAGCGGGCTAAGGGTTGATATACACTCATTGTATCTGAAAAAATAGAAAAGTACAACTGACCTTTAGCTCTTGCCACATGAGGAAGTCCATGAGAAGTTGTAGTTTCTTCAAGTCCTGTCACTAAATCACGGGATGTCACGAGCCCGAGGCACTACGTAACGATATCGTTTGTCAACAACCATCTTCTGGACAAAGTTTTCTTCTAACTAACTCTTGTTTTTGAGACAATATATATTGTCCTATGTTGTTTCATTTTCTGAACTTATAAGGCTCGTATGACAAAGCGAGTAAAGATTGTGTCGCAGTCCCCAAGATAATCCATATCTGCAAGAGCGCCCCTTTAGTGACTACCTTTTGTATTCAGCTTGTATCAAGATCAAATGTGCATCCAACCAGTTTAATCACAGTTTAGTCATGATTAATATCATAGTGCAGGACAGATCGGACAGGTGGACGGTACTATCCGGGCGGACATACAGGGACGGACGTAAACACTACGTACCCAGTAAACACAAAACATTTGTATGACATTTGTACAATGCTGGACCAACGTCGAAGACGTTGGGCTGGCGTTGTACAAATGTTAGACTAATGTTTTGTTTTTGCTGGGTAATAGGCTCTCTGCGAAAAATTAGCTGAGGCCGAAAAAACGTTTAACTAACAAGGTAATTCATTGTAATTACGATCCTACATTTTTTTACGTTCTGCTCTTGAATATCAAATTTCGAGTGATAGCTTGTTTTTTTCTGACGATTGTTCTATTGACCATAAATCACTCGGCATACGACATTGTTGCGACGTACGTAACAGCGTCGTGTACAGATCGGTGAATTCGGTTACAGAAAACCTCGGAAGTCAAACATTCATAGCGCCTTCAGAAGAGCCTAATCGATGCTGCTAGCAATAACGCTCCGCAACAATTTAACAATCCCCCGTTTACACGTTCACCCTGTATTGTTTTGATATTGGGCCAGCGTCTGTGACATTGACCCAACTCTAAAACAAAACACGCATGCCAGAGGATTGTTTGTTTCTGGTGGCCGGTAATGTGATCGGGGTGATAGGAATCGAATGATGATGTTCTGCGTGCACTGGAAAATCAAACTCATTGTTTGCAGATGATAATAATGTTAGGCAATGAAATTATACGTGTAGGATCAGGACATTGTCACGGGGGGGGCTCGTCCTAGTTGAAATTTAAGACACCAGCTGATCAATATAAATAATTAAAGACGGATATATTTTTTTCACTTTCAATAAAATGCATTAATGTTTAAACAAAGAACAACAATGTTGTTGCATGTAGAATTTATACTAATATAAGGTTACATGCACATTTATATACAAACATGCTTAAATCTAGATTGACGAACATAAAACATAGCTAGAAATAACTTGACTTCATGTACCGTAGCTTAAGTGATTAGATACTATATCACTCCTTGTCATTCTAACGTATTTAAAGCTCTAAATAAACGAAAACAGACCATGTTCCAGTTTCCAGCTAGTGTACCTTGCGATTATGAGAAGTTTTTTTTTTTTCCTAATTACCCACTGAGATGAGTATATAATACAGTATATTTATCTTTGTTGCCAGATTGGAAACTTTTGAAAAAAACAAATTCGAGGTGGATGAGCCCAAGGTGTTGTTTTAGTGTTGGGGTCACCGTCAAAGACTCTGGCCCAAGACGTGGCGATAGTTTGGGTCTAACTTTTAATCCAGAAGACGTGTACAGGCACATGTAATAGTGTGTTTCATTTTGCAAATTGTTATAGAAGCATACAATTTGCCACATATTTTCTTCGAATGATGTTTTTTAAGCAATGCAGGAGCCATTCAAAATTGTCAAAATGGCGGAATAAACCAAGATGTCCGCTATTTGTGCAGGAAAAACGATACATTGATATCATTTTCGACATAATAGAAGCGGCTTTATGATTCTGCGTATGCCGGTATAGTGGTATGACAAGAAAGTACTTTAGATATTGCATTGTGGGTAAATAGCTGGGTTCTCACATAAGCCCGACCAGGTGGCGTTACAAATAAAAACATTTTACACACGCTGCCGTTTGGGCATGTCTGGGGATATATGCCTAGACATGCCCAAAACCTATTATCGAGTGAGTGAAGGAAAACACTCTCAATAGCCCACCATGCCCAATGACCCCACCCTCATGTCATCATTTGTACATCATTAATTTTTCATCTACATATTTAAATGTTTCTAACGTATTACAACATCACTCAGATAACAGTCCCGGTGGAAAAGTGACGCTATTAAGCCACTTTTTAACTGCACGAAATGTCATGTTTCTATCACAAGTTAAGCGATGGTTTTGGTTATAAAGCCGTGCACTATTGCGCTTTTGAGCGCTCTAAAAATAGTCGCGATTGATTTGATCACATATGTGCCTGTACGTTGTCTGGATTAAAAGTTAGGCACAAACCACAGTCACGGCGGCCATATTATGTAAATTACAAAGTTTGCCAAGACTCATTAGTTTTGATCTGATTTGTATTTGGACAATATGGAAATGCCTGAGAAAAATGGTGTCCTACACATTGTAAACCACATGGTCAGGCCAAGGAATACACGTGGGAATATATTGAAGTTAGCCTATATTCAGTTGGGTTTAATGGAGGGTGGTGAAGACCAGAGAGGGTCTTGACTATGAGAACTTGCCTGAAACGCACCCTCTGCCCAAAACGCCCGCCGACCACTTTCTCAGTGGCAAGCGCGTGATTTGCAAATGTTTCTCAGATAGATGGTTTTATCCCTCTTATGCAACGTATCACAGTGCTGAAGATGAGATAGTATCAAAATCATATCAAAAGCAAAGATAAAATGGTGTTTTTTCTCATAACTTTTCAACATGTTTATGATTATGGAAAACGTTGGGGAATAAAGTTGAGTTTTTTATGTAATGTCACCAGGAGGAAAGGACTTTTTTGATTATTTTACTTATACTATTAACAATGTACCACCAGTTCGCAGGGTGCAATGTATGAAGGATCTAGGTGTTTCTGTTACTAGTGAATTGTCATGGAATTCCCATATAGAACAAATTAGTATCCAAATGTAACAGAATAATGATAAAATGTTCTGGTGGTTACAAACGCCTGTAAATGTTACATCTTACTTGTATCGAGAGATTACCGAACTTAACTTGTGACCACTGCCATTTCGAAGAGATTGTGCAGATCTACGTCGTTCAGACAATTTTTTTAACAGAGTTGTGCACCTGTGGAATACCCTTCCTTATTTTAATTTAGTATGTTAATAATATGTGTTCGTGGTCGGAGGCAAGCAAATGTTGCATGTGTATGGGCAATCACTTATCATTTATCCGGTAAAGTGCAATTATGCAATCATTATAATCAGTTATTATATATTTGTGAACATTTTGGACCACCAGGCTTGCATAGATAATACAGTACAAGTAATGTATAATTTCTGTTTCTGGTGACCCAGCCAGCAATTTTTAATAGAACAATGATTTATACAGATTTAGCTATGATTATGTGATACTATGTGATATTAATTGTAACTGTTTTTGTGTTGATGGCAAATCATTGAATATAAATGCTCCACCATGAACTCGGATGAATTTCCACAAAATATCAACTGTATATTTTGTCATGACTCACAAATAAAAAACATAAAAGCCTTCATAAAAAGCTGAAGGCTATTCAAAAAATAGTAAAATTATAATAGCAAATAATAGCAAAAACAAAGGAGAACATTAAAAATTAGGCAAAAACAGAATGGAAAGTGATTATTCTGTAGTCAAATTGGTTTAATTGACTCAAAGAATACAAGCCATTTGATGAAAATTATTTTGACACATAGACTAGAGGCAGGCGAAAAAATGTTATATCATTGAAAAAATTGGCGGCCATTTTGTTATGTCGTTTATCTATTGCTAAACTACTTCAAATCCTTTATCAGTACATTAAAAATGTAAACAGATTGATGATTAATATCACTCCTTATGTTATTCATATGTGATAGTCGGCCATTTTGGAATTTAACCTGCTAAAAATCCTCATATGAATATACAGAGTAAGCAAATTGTCCAGACCTTATACAAGACCGTGGTACAAAATATTTTGGTAAGGAATTAGTTTCAGTTTTTTTAATTTTTCCTGACTAGCACGCTTTTTTACAATGAAACTGTGTCCCTGTCGGTATTGTTAGAAGAAGAAAAAGAAGAAGAAGAGGAGGAGGGAGAAGGAGAAGTAGAGGAAGAAAAAGAAGGAGGGGAAGGAGGAGGTGAAAGAAAAGAAGAAGAAGATATATCAGATTTCAAATCGTTTCGTGATGTGATTCAGCGTAATGTTGGTTTTTAGAGCCATGTATGGGGCCGCTGTATTCAAACCACGTGTGATATAACAGTACAAGGCTGCTTGTGACAATGAAAAATCACAATCAATACACTTCTCACAACAGCATGCACTCCTAAACGACTTCAAGTTACCGTTATTGTAATATGGCGATATACTAGACCAAGAAAATGTGTGTATGTAACGTTAGGTTTACCTTCTTTAAAATCTCCAAATCCCAAGAAAAATGTTTATCACTTTTATTCATCATCACCTAAAGCTTATTTCTGTACATAGTCTGCATATTTGTGATATCACATATCGGAATAATAACAGTGTAAAATAGCGATGCGAGAGACGGTAACTCAAATAGTTGGAAACAGTCATTCGATGTTGTAAAATGTGCGGGTGACCGTAAGTTTTGTAAAATAGTTCAATGATGAAGACGGTAACTTCTAATTCAAGATGACGGTTACTTTTATTTCAAGGACGGTAATAACTTGTCATATTATAAAAACAGAATCATTGGAAAAAAATAACGGAAACAAATAAGGTATTATTTTGAAATCGAATGGCGTCTAATTCATAAATGTTATGAAATATAGGGCCTATATATAGGGGCCTATCTTTTGGTTCTATAGTTATCATCTATATTTGCTAGTATTACCCCTTTTTTTCTTATCTCAGCTAATGAGTTTCGCCGATGTGTGGATAAAAAACGACAGCAACAACAGCATACATATCCTCACCAGGTGTCCTTGATTATACATCTATCTCTCATTCGGCAAAACATTGCCGCAAACCATTATTATAATAACACAAAACCACCCTCTGTAGACCTGTCATGCAGATACTCTTTCTAGCATGGTGTCATTCGTGATACTCTTTCTGACATGGTGTCCTGCTTACTAATGAGCCGTCAACAAGTGCATAAGACGAGCAGAAATTCACAGGTTTCGCATATTTACATATGCTAAAAGTTAAATGGACCTGACAAGACCTCTCTTGACCTATGAATAATATTCATTTGCGGATATAATATTATAAATAGCAGAATAATGTCTAGAAATAATACTGATAATAATGTTCCCATATTGCATGAAACCAGATCCACTTTGGTATTGGTACGAAATAACAGATGTTGAAATAGTACCATCCTATATAACACTGTCTGGGACCGATTATTTGCTCGTTCCATGCAAAATGCCCGACATCATGTATGTGTTAGAACAAAACCGTGTAGTAGCAAGTAAATTTATATATAATGTGTTGTGCTTTGCTGGTGTAATGAATGAAAAATATAGAAGTCTACATAATTAATTTTTAATATTTACAATGTGCAAAATGCACAAAGGAAATAATCAACGTGATAAATTGTCGTAATGGTTGATTTCACTTGGTTAAAAATAGCTTTAAGTCTTCATTTTTAAAACCATCGGTGGTATGGTTTACAAATATATTAACGACCACCAATTACATGGCTATTGCGCAAATCACATGACCTTCTGGGCCCAACGGTTCAAAAGGTACAGTAAAGGCTGGCGGTGGTAAACCGTTTAAAGGGGGGGGGGGGTATTTAACATATTTCCAAATGCGTTAACAACAAAAAATTGTCAATGGCCTCCAAGTAATTTAATGCTGAAGAGTTTAGGTCTGGATATAGAAAAGACCAGTCCACCATCGGCTATGTACTGCGATATGTGCGGATGACGGCCATCTCAGATTTCTGCAGAAGGGGTCTACTAAATGCTGAAATAACTTCAGAAATGTAATTTTTATATCAAAACCAGTGGGGCGATTTGTTCCAGTGGCGACCATTTTGGATTTTCTCCAGTAAACCCCCCCCCCCAAACCCCAATCCCACCTTACTTTATCTTAGTAATTGGACATACCCATACCCACCTAAATCAGTTGAAATTACCTTCTTACACATTTTTTCTAAGAGATGAACCTTAAGTTAAGGATACTAATATGTGTTATGTGGAAAATGATACAAATAACATATTCCCACCAGGACGTGTCCCTGATTATTCATGTATCTCTCATCCGGCAAACCATTATTATAATAATACAATACAGTATGAATACAAATAACAACAGCATCATGAGTTGAAGGCTATAATTTATTTCAAAGAAAAATAATTACAAATACAGAAATTATATACTGAAATCAAACATATTAATCAGATAATTAATTTGAGTATTGCTTTTGTGGTATATATTGTGTGTCATATTGTCTTTCTCATTAAAGCTGCTCCGTGGGATGAAGTAGTGCAAAACATAACCTATTTTTTTTCAAAATGATCATATTTAAAAAAAAATTATTAACATTTATAAGAATGCAGGGAAACCCGAAACAAATAATTTTTATACCTAAGGGATGCTATAGCACAGCATCGGGCCACATGTTGATGGCGTCGCAGGCCCGTCAATTGAGGGGGGGTGGGGGGGTTCGAGGGGGTCGCACGATCTCCCCTCCCAGCACTTTAACCCTTTCCAGACCGAGTTTTTTGAATGAAATTTAAATAAAAATAATAATTCAATACAAATATTACGATATCTTTTAAACGGTTATTCCAATGCACATGAAATTTTCTACGCACATGGCGAACACTTGGGGGATCAACACAAGCTTCTTATAATACCCCTCAAAGACGTACCCTTACTCCTAGAAACGGTTTCCATGGAAACAGTACCCAATTTTATGTATTGTGTATTTTCAAGACGCACGAGATCAAATTAATATAGAATAATTATATATTTATATATTAATAGAATTGTAAGATGTCCGTGGAACATGTCACACAACGAATCCTCAATATAAGATCAGTAGCTGTTGTTGCTATGTGTATATACGGCAACAACCATTAACCCTTTCCATGCGAAATATTTCATTATTTCGAAATAAAATGTAAAATAATACGCTAAACTTGCAAGACATTTTAATGATATCAAAATGGGTATCATTATTAGTATGGGATGGGGTTAGACTCTTCAGGTACTCGGGGCCCGTTCAAGTTCATTTCACTCCACATGATTCTGGGGAACTGCCACATATATGTTTATATACATTGCCCCTATCCAGAAGTGGACAATATGGCTTGGCTTGTATACATTTTTTTTATTTGAATTTATGAAACTTTGACCTTGCAATGACCTTGAGGTGACCTTTTGACTGACCCAAATGTTGCATGCTCACAAAGGCCCGCCCCTGCCGAATCCCACACGTGTACATATGGTTAATACACCTTGTAGATCCACAGTTACAGCCATTTTACCACAACACGTGCATTTCCATTAAATGACAACCATTATCCCTGGGTCCTGGCATGAACTTGAGAGTCAAAGGGTTAGCACAATTAAAGTTGAGATATGAATTGGATAGAGGTAAATATTTTTTTTTTAATGATTATCGAACGAATTGCACAATGTATTCTGGCCGAAATTATACAATATTAAATGTATTGTGGCAATCTAAAGGCCATGTGAATGCAAAATACGGGCATGTGAAAAAAACGTCATATTTCAACGGCCCTCAGGGGCCGTACGGGCGTGAAAGGGTTAAAGTTTAAATGCAAGTGGCACCCACCTCACTGATATTTGTTGTGGAATCATGGTGGTTCTCCTTGCTGCGCCAAGGCAACGTAGCTAACAACACCAAGCGGAATTTGGCGTTTACCATTACATACAATACAAAGTTGCTTGCAAAATTAAGCGCCTTTAAAATATTAAATATTTTGTCCACGAGATGTCCCCACTGGTGGTAGCTGAAGATATCCCTGTAGAGAAGTATTTCAATTGGCAGAACGAGCACCGCGAACATGACGACCACAGCCACTAGTACTGCGGTTATGTTATTATTACTGGTGGAGGTCCTGGTAGCTTCCTGTGACGGCATATCAGGTGGACTGCGCAATATGAACAGTAGCCAGAGATTAGACACAGCCATAATGGTGAATGGAACGAAAGTCACCAGAGCGGGTGCCACACGCATTCTGTAATAAAGCCACTTCTGCCAGCTGTCGCCTCCTCCAAAACCTTTACTCAATTCCACACCATGTATTAGTGAAGCTGTAACACAGGGAAGGATTTCCAGGTGGAAGTAGGATGGTAGTGTGATGAGAAAACATAGAGCAAACACCAGGAATAGACTTATACCCGTCCTTCTGGCTGTCATGATATGCTTGGCTCCTTGTGGGCATATCACCATGATCAGTCGGTAGATACTGATGATGGAAATCACCCAGGCGCTGCATCCCATAAAGGTCTCCCTTAAAGCTTCCCCATAGATCTTAGAGTGTAGAATATGTCTACGTGGCCATGAGTACCACATATAGTCGCTGGGAAAGATACCTTCCGGAAGCTGAGCGAGGCAGAAGCACATGTCAGATACTGCTAGTACTACCAGGCCGTACAAACCTGATCTAGCGGCCTGATCAAGATGATGTACCATCTGGTATCTAGTCAAAATAAACAGGTTAAGAAGATTACCCAAGATACCAAACACACTGACCAAGAGGAGTAACGTTTGATACCAAGCAAAGTCAAATGGCCTGCCAAACCCATATAATTCACATAGAGTCATGTTGGTGGTATTCAGCTGATCTTCCATGAATGTTGTCATATTCATATCCTTATTCGTGTGTGTACCTAGAACAGTGACATCAGTAGTGGATACTGTGATTCAGTGTTATTATGGTTACTTAAAACTTCAGGAATAGGCCATAGATTGAGTAGTCACGGTACTGCAAAGACTGCAAAGAAAAATATTTACCAATGCAATTAGTTTTCATATTAAATAGTTGTCTTCAATTTATTAAGCGTTAAGTAAATGACACAGTACAATTTAAAACTATTTTTTTTAAGTATTTAGCTTACATCTGGGGATATCGCTTATTCCACTTTAGAATACCATCTATAGCTATATTTCGCCCTAAACCTATTTATTATAAAACGGGATTGTTTCTACTGTGAGCATATTCTAATATGTAGCAACAAACCTTTTTTCACGATCTGTTAATATAGGTCCCTATTATTTTCGTAAGCAAAAGTCATCTTATTTTTTACTTTTTCAATTGGAAAAAACTTTTAAAAAATATATAATTCCCTCCATACGCCAAATATAAAATATAGCGTCCCAGAAATGTACCGAAGGTGTATATTACAATCACACGAGATAAGTAAGGAATGATTTCAGCTTTATAATTTAACCCCAGAACGCATAGCTTAATAAAACAAGAAGCATTAAGCGAGTGTACTCGTTTTTCAGAACTTTCTCATGACGAAGTGTGTTTCTCACCAGGAAGTGAATCGCTCATCCGGATTCAAAAATAACTGCGTCCTCTTGAATATCCTAGATGATCACTGGTACCAGCGCAGGCCCCTGTCTCTCCGTCTCGGCATGGGATAAACTACAAACAAAGTGTATCGCAAGTCACCACAAACATGCCAAACACATAGTAAACACTCTCCGCTATTGGGTGTTAGTATAAGCTTCCAAACAAACAAGATGCTGACATGAGACGTTTATTCTATATTGGTTTAATGCTGTGCCAGCGTCTGCGACGGCGGCACAGCATTGAACCGACATAGAATCAACGTCCCATGTTTCGTGGTTTGTGAGGCAACAGTGCCAGGGCTTATCCGGCTTATCACTTGATACAAGACAGGCTCTGAGAACACAACCTGGGTGATAACAGAAAAGGCGATACAACTCTCAGCTTATCAATAATGTATTAGTCTTCATTTTGAAATCTCGAGTAGCCCTTATCTGAGATGCCGCTCAAGTCTAAGCTAAGGCCACACCAACATTTCATGTTATAGTTCACTGGAAACGCCGCACGTTGAAAAAACAAAAGCGTTGTTTTATCTTTCAAATTAGTGGTACCCATGGCTCTAAAATTATACTATCTACATCATTTATTAAAATTTATTTAAAAAAATTAAAAGTCGTCACGTACTCGTTTTACTTTATGTTATGTGCCCTTATGTCGCACATTATAGTGTTATGAACGATGCGATATATAGGGAAGCCATGGTTAGTCCGTAATAACAGACTCTGTGTGCGATACAGAACCATGCTGTTCACGTCAAGCTCGGACTAGCCATGGTTAATAACAGACAAAAAACTAGGTGACGAGTGTCACTTTTTTCTTTTGTAAACTTGTTACCATTTTTGAGATTGAAAAAAAAACATCTTTAAGCAAATTTATCCTACTGCTCTCTCAGAGCACAGTAGAACATTTTCTTGTTATTTTTGTATGTGTAGTAGTTAAAGAGTTTATATGTTGTAAATTTGTAATAACTGTCATTAACTACACATTATATCAAGAATACATAAGTTTGTATTATCATGATTATTGATGTATTTAATTAAAAAATAATATTTTGTCGCATCGCTCAGACACCACATACATTGTATATTAATGCATATCACACAAAATCATGTATTTGCATACACTAGATGATGTAATATCATATTCTAGTAAACAACGTTGCGTTAGATGAGCACGCAGCGCGAGGGCTTACGCGATATTATGCACTAGTTGAAGTTCATGTATTTATAAAACCTTATAGTGCCTCTCTCTGTTCGCCTGGTGAGGTAGGTGATTGTACAAAGCGTTGGCAACGTACGTCCGAGAGACAAGGAACCAGGGCTGCTGTACCAGATAGAGATAACCGTTTCAGCGACCAGCCACCAGAAGAGAGGCAAAGACTGACCCTTTTGAGATGTGCTCTGATTTCTGAACAGTGTGTGTGAAACCACCATCATTGAACCGTCATCTTTAGCCAACCATCCGAACACGGATCCGTGTCTGCCGAGCCATCACCCATGCTAGCAATGTGATGATAAAGCGCTCATTGTTTAAGACCAGACTCCGCCTCCTGCAGTAATATGATAAAGAGCTCACTGCTTTGATATGTTACACTAAACGGCTCCTCTCAGAGCTCCTGTTCTTTGTGGGAACAGGAGTTCAATCGTTATCCGTCAACCGTATTTGAGCCTGATCGTTTTTGAACGATCTCAACATTCAACACCAGGTCCTTAAAACACTGTGTGTTTTTAAGTGATCTAAAAGTTTTTACCGCCTATTGTTGAAGGCAGGCTGAGAAATGGGGCTCGAATCCGCAATGTCCGACTTTCCATGCAGGCAGCTTTACAATGTAACCACTGCTCCAGAGCCCCCGCCCTATAAGGCATGAAGGGGGCATGGCGCTTTGCCTGACTGCCTCGCTAGTTATGCAAGCGTCCCGGGTTCGAGCCCCGCTGAAAAATGTTGAACCAATGTTGGTTTAATGTTGAGCCATCATCTCAGACAATACGCCAACATTAAACCAGCATTAGCTAGATGTCTCGTGTATACTGGACAAGACCAGAGGGGAGGGAAATGTGACCAAGTACCAAGTGGACAGGTGGCAAATTTCTGCCAGGATTGTTGCTTATCTCATCTTAACCGACACACTTGTGGTCTTCTTTAGTTGCATAAGTTAATTGAGCCGTAATCTCATTTTATTTGACATGCCTGCAGTCTTCTTTACGGCTATGCAAGTTAAATGAACGCGTCCCTTTCTTCAAGACTGTCTGACGTTCAACTGTGATTTGATTTGATTTGATTACCCGCCCAATTTTATAGCTTTATATAATTTTTATAGTATCTATAATGGTTAAAACGTAGGCCCTACAATTTTGAATTTTTCAAGTTTTTCTGAAAAAGTGAGAAAAAAACATGACTTTATAGAGACGTCATATATTTTATTTTACATGCTCTAAAAAGTGTTGACCTGTTTCTTGTATGAGTTGATACCAACACCACAAACAAAATTCTATAAAAATTGGCCCATTATAGCCTATAGATAGATAATTGCTGAATTAGAAGATCACCTACGATACCGGGTAATGCGCTACGCCGCTAGACTACAAAAAAGGCTATTTAATGTGGTTCCAGTTGCTGAGTAGATCTACCGGTGGGCCCTATAGTTTTTATTGTACTAAGCTTTATGCCACCCAGAGTATTGTACACACATAATCTAGCAGACATTTTTCGGAGGTAAACTTTATAGTATAAAATAACGAAAAAAAGATACTGTGATGCAGGTTGTGGTGGTGGGCGAAAATAGATATTAGTCTAATTAAGCTTGAGAGATGCACTACTACTATATCTGTTTAGTCTACGTTTAATATATTACGAATAATAATCATTAATGTTATTTATATTAACCATAACATATATTTTACGGCTATCTGATTTAGTGATTATCTCCTGGTTTATACCCAACTGTCGATAATAGGGGATTTTAAATGTTAAAAGTCCATTGAAAGCACGTCATTCAGTGAAAATGGGATGAAATGACGGTGAGGGTGGGTATAATCCATGAGATTGCCTATTTTACAACAATATTAGGAACAGTGATCAATGTATGTAATAACTGAAGAATGTCATCAATGAATAAACATTAATATACATCATTGTGTTGACCATAATTCTCCTCCACTCTCCAGATGGCGCTGTTGCCGGCGAGGAACAAGTGTAAACCACGTGTCGAACCCCACAATTATTATTGGCCAGAATGTGACCTTGGGACAGATCACATTAAGGCCAAGTTATCTCCACGTGTTTTATGTAGAGCTGTAAACACTGCGCTAAATTGGATGCGCGTTCGTTCTTAGTCGGCTAAAACACAGATTACTCAACCAACATGATTCCCCGTCAACAGCAATGCCAATCACAGTTGAACCTTAGACAGTCAAGAACAACGGGACGCGTTCAATTAACTTGTATAGCCGTAAAGCAGACTATAGGCATGTCAAATAAAATGAGATTACGGCTCAATTAACTTATGCAACTAAAGAAGTCCACAAGTGTGTCGATTAAGATGAGGTACGCAACATTACAAATGCGTCGATTAAAACGTATGTCATTAAAGAAGAACGAGAGTTGCAAAATTAAAATGAGATTGCTGTTCAATTAACTTATGTAACTGTAAAGAAGACCAGAATCGTGTCGGTTAAGATGAGATAAGCAACAATGCCAACATTACAAATTCGTCAATTAAAACGTATGTCATTAAATCAGAACGAGAGTTTGCGTCGAATGACTTCCTGACAGTTTTGACCCGACTACAGCTCCATATTATTTATTAAACACTTATGTAAAAGTTATATGTCTCAATCTCTGTGAGTAGCTGTTTTTGACAACGGCCTGGGCGAAGGTCAGCATGACACTGACTGCTAAGGCCGCAGCCTCGCTCTCCCTGTCCGCATCCCATACCAGGCAAATAGCCTGAGGGCCGCGTATCTTACATTCCAGTGCCTCTGCGGATGGCGTGCGTTTAGAGTGAATATAGCTTTTATCGCTTTCTGTATACTGGAGGAGCTAGCTAGGGCTGAGTAGGACTGTCGAGGTCCATTAGGTTTGACTTTAACATTCGATTATATGATGTCTGGGAATCAAAAAAAAATGAAGCCATGTTTCGGCTGATGGTCATTTGACCTCAATATGGGGTCAAAGGTCACAAAAATCGATAAAAATTAAATAATTGTTATATAGTCAGATTTATACTCAAATTGTCAGAAATTTTATGCTAATTACAAATATATACATTTTATTGCCAGAAAATGTCATATTAAGAAAATATGACATAATATGAGGTCGAAGGTCACAAAAACCAAACGTTCGTAATATAGTCATGTTTATACTCAAAATTTCTGAAATTTATTGCTGATTATAAATATCTACCTTATATTTCACAAAAATGTCATTTAAGAAAATTTAGCGCGATATGGGGTCAAAGGTGAAAAAAAATATATCTTCGTAACTTCTTTATCCCCCCGTACTCAAATTTTCTGAAATGTGAACACAGTGTAACTGAAGAAAATTTTAAATTATATTAGCCCTTTTCGACTGGGCATTTTGGGTTCAGAAAAATTATGCCAAACGCACCTGCGCAGTGGACAAAAAGTGCTACACCAGCCGAGTACAATTTGACAAAGGTCCAGAATATGGTAACCAATTATGGCAATAGCGTGCTTAGATTATAGGTAAACTGACCATGTGATTTACTGCACCCTTGTGTACCTTCTTTTTAATGGGTGCAAGAAGGTGCTGGACCAATTTGGGTGTAAGACTACCCGAATACAAAATGTGCTACACTTCTTAGCGGTGCTACACCAAAACGGCCCAGTCGAATACTGTTACTAGCTCTAGGTCTATTTGGCTCCATTATGATTGCATAGTGTCTGCAGAATTAAAATGAAATAACTAAGTTCGTATAGCATATATATTTGTTGTTATTTATTTCATTGGATTCTTGTATTCTGTTCAAAACTCACAACAGGTAATGTTTAATTTTGAACATTTAATCACCTGCAGGGTTTAGGGGAGTCGACTGGGAAAAGTTTGTGTGAAGTAATTATAGGGAATAAGACATGTTTGAATATGAGATATCCATAATCTCAGGGATCTGTTAACGAAAGTTATGTTGATGCTCCTTTAACCCAAAGTTGGTATTGCCGGCTTATCCCCTTTGCAAGTATGCGATAACTATTTAAAATGATTTTTTTTTTAAATCTGAACTTTCTCCTGATGAAGTCCAAAACTTGTGTATTTCCACTGGAAAAGGTTGATCTGAATGATCAATGTGTGCAATAATTACATCATGGGTTGTACATCGTTGTCTGCCATGTGTTTTTTTGTAATACAGATCACAAAATCTATCCTACAGCTGTTATCGCCAAGGATAAGTAATGCCAGCGTCACATCTGCAGTTTGGCAGCCGTTCGATGACGAGCCGACGTATTTTTATCTCATCCGGCCTACGGCCCGTCAATAATCCCACTACATCGGCGCTTTTTGATCGTTTGGAAGATCAATCTCAATTGATCAATTGTATGAAGGAATCGAGTTGAGATCGGATCAAGATCGGAAATCATCGCACAGAGATCGCCCAGTGATCGCCCGACATAGGGGTCATTGTACATGGACCGGAAAAAAGGTGTGGCTAAAATATATTAAAATCGTACTGTGATGGGACGATCGTCAGACGACCTCTGGGTTCCGCGAGGAAAAAAAATCACGTGGTTAGGTAGGTCACGCTCTACATACTCATCTCATTTCCATTCGAAATGCCGAGAGAGAAAGTAACGTAAGCTTCACAGCCAGCAGCCCAACAGCCTACTCCCACTTCAACAGCTGAACAGCCTGCCACATCTAGCAGCTGAGCAGCTTCACTCATGTCACCAGTGTCTGTCTGTACTTCAGACGTACTGTGACACTCACTGATAAATCAGTGTACTGAACAGCCTGCTCCTCCTAGCTGGAGCTGAACAGCCTGATATCCCTCCAGCACCTGAACAGTCTGATCCCCCTCCAGCACCTGAACCGCCTGATCCCCCTCCAGCAGCTGAACAGCCTGCTCCACCTCTACCACGTACCTGAACAGCCTCGTACCCATCCAGCATCTGAACAGCCTGCTCCCTATCTGGCAGCTGAACAGCCTGCTCCACCTCCACCACCTGAACAGCCTCGTCCCCATCCAACATCTGAACAGCCTGCTCCCTATCTGGCAGCTGAACAGCCTGCTCCACCTCTACCACCTGAACAGCCTGATCCCCCTCCAGCACCTGAACAGCCTGCTCCCCCTCTAGCCGCTGAACAGCCGGCTCCACCTCTACCACATGAACATCCTGATTTCCCTCCAGCACCTGAACAGCCTTCTCCCTCTCTAGCAGCTGAGCAACCGGATCCACCTCTACCACCTGAACATCCTGATACCCCTCCAGCATCTGAACAACCTCTTCCCTATCTAGCAGCTGAACAGCCTGCTCCACCTCTACCACATGAACAGCCTGGTCCCCATCCAGCATCTGAGTAGCCTGCTCTCCCTCTAGTAGCTGCCTGATCCTCCGCTAATAACTCAACAGGTTGTATTTACCGTTTGTACGTCATATTTGACATATTTGTCATTTTACGTTTCTAATGGCATATTCCGGATTTCCCCCGGATCTAGTCTGGAATATACCCTGGGTATAGTCTGGCAGCTTCCAGACTATGCGTAGTACATTATATAAAAATTTAAATGTTGTATTGAGAAATATTGAGAAAGAGTACAATGAACCAGCAAAAGCACATGGCGGAATTAGTAGTATAACAAGGGAAAAAATCTTAATTATAAAACACAAAAAGGCAAGATATACCAAATTTGCTGAAGACTAGTTCAAGAATTTGTTACTCAAAGATGCAAGCCATTAGACAGTTTGCCTTCCTCGCTAGTTAATTTATTATCGAAAAGCTTCTATAACCTACGAGTAGGCAAGTACGTCATTTTTTCTTAGAAAAAGACTAATATGTGCGAAATCCAGAAAAGTTGCTGAAATTTTTTAGGTAAATACCGAAGACATCGTATTTATAAAAAAAAGTTTACCATCGCTTTTATAAAAAGCACATGAGAGAAAAAGACGTGCAAGCCATGATGTAATTACATGTACATATATTGCAAACATTGCCATTCAGATCAACCTCTTCAAATGAAAATAGAAAAGTTGTCAGATTTCGTCAGAAAAAGTTAAAGTTGCAGTAGTTTTTCATTGGATGGTTATTACATACATATAAAGTGGACCAGCCTGTTCACCTAGGAGGTTATCAGATAAACAGTTTGGAATGATGCGTCAACGATTACGTTTCGCAAGGTATAAAGTCGAAAATAATCCATCATTTGATTTCAAATTTTCATATTCAGAAGCAGGTGGTCGTATGGTGTATCACATAACACAAGCTATACTATGAACGTATTCTCTCCCATGCTGTGACACTAAATACTAGTAAAATTCCGAGTTGCAACAGAAGGACATTGCCAACACTGAGATAGATCCTAGAAAATGCCACCTACTTGGCGAGCACACATTTACATATAAAAAGAGCTTGCCTGCAATATCAACTTTGGGTTAAAGCAGTATCAACATAATTTTTGTTATTAGATACTTATGACTATTATGAATATAAAAAATATAACATGTCTTATTCTCCATAGTTACTTCAACAACTATTCGTAGTCGACTCCCCTAAACCCTGCAAATGCTTAACATTTTTTTCAATGACATTGTTTTCACAATACAATGTATTTAATTGTAATGCTCATTAAATTTCAAAAAATTTAAGCATAAATATTACAATATAAAGAAGTTCCGAAGTTATAATTTTTAATTATTTTGTGACCTTTGACTCCATATTGCGCTAAATTTTCTCAGGTGACTTTTTTGTGAAATATAAAGTAGATATTTGTAATCAGCATTAAATTTCGGAAATTTTGAGTACAAACATGACTATATCACGAGCGGTTATTTTTAATTTATTTTTGTGTATAAATCTGACTATATAACAAAGATGTATTTTTTATCGATTTTCGTGACCTTTGATCCCATATTGAGGTCAAATGACCATCAGCCGAAACATAGCTTTAATTTTTTTTATATCCCCAGACATCATATAACCAAATTTTAAAGTCAAACCTAATGGACCTCGACAGTCCTACTCAACACTAGCTAGCTGGACCTCCAGTAGTACAATCATGGCAATATCGCGACAGAAGGAATCCCGAAGCCGGGACAATGCCCTACTATTCCGAACTACTTCAAGGGTTCTTTATAATGCACGGTAACATAGGCAGCACTGCACACTCCAGGACTTTTGAACAGCTTGGAGCACTGTATTAGCACAACCACGATGACAAATATCCAGCCCGATCGGGGTTCGAGCCTGGTCCTTCCCGGCTACAAGTTCGATATGAATGAGCCATCGTGTCGTGCGCTTCAACCTTACCATGCTGAATTATTTTTGTTTAAACCATGGCGACCACAGATTTTTTTCCAATTGAAGGGGTCGGAACAAAACCAGGGCTAAGTCAATTTTTCAGCTATTTGAGTTTGGGGTACCATAGCACAAAAAAACAGTCTGCCATGTGTCTATCACAAAATGTCATGAAAATAACCAATTTTGAAGACATAAGCGGCCATTTTGTTCATGACAAAATCAAAACTATGTCAACCACTTTTGTCCTTTGGTGAAATGAAATGAATCGGGCTTTAGGCCACCTTTGTGCACATATAGGCTAACCTGGGCCAGGAGAACCTCCTGAGGATGGTGAGATGATTGAGATGACACTGCCCTCCAGACACAGGATTCGAAATTCGAGCCCTGGCGGTCTGAGGCCGAGCACGCTACCTCTCGGTCACGGAGGCTCCCCACAATACTGACTTTCACACGTGGATGGGGAGGAAACATTTTTGTTTCTTTCAAACCGCCGAGACCGGGAACCGAACCCCGAACTCTGGCGTGAAAGGCGGCGGTGCTAACCACTACCCTAGGGCCCCCGCCCTTGTCCTTTGGTACCCTAAACTGAAATAGCCTTGGTTTTGTTCTGAGCCCTTCAATTTGAAATCATCATAAATGTCCTAGTTGGCTCTTTCAGGCTCATTTGAATACCTATGTTATTATATGGGTCTACGACCATTATAAATATTTACATTCTTTCAGTGCCGGGACCTTTTATACGTCAGAATCTACCGTCTACAGACGGAACATTCTGATGCATAATTAGTATAAACATATTTATTTTTAGAGGATTACAAAATAGCTACAAAAAGCTAATTGAGTGGTTTCCTCGAATAGAATAGAATACAATAGAAAGATAGAAAGAAAACAATGAATAATCTCAAAACACATGCCCATTGTAATACATAATGATTATATGATAATTGAGTTGCGTTTGTTCACCAGTGGAGCAAGACAGAGTAGCAATAAGTTGTTACTTAAATCTAGCTGTGTTGTGAATGAATTTTAAGACTTCAGTAGTGAGAAAAACATTGTTATTAACCCGTTGAACACGAGATCATTATGCTACTGCGCTCTTTCTGAAACAAGATTATTTTATGACGTCATAGTTATCTCATGCAATCAGACCCGGAGATCTCCGGGCCTCGTATCTGAATGGTCTCCCTAAATTACGGAGATCTCCGGGGCTCGTCACAAACGGGTTAACTGTTAGGTCTGGACTACTACGTAGCAATAATTTAAGTGGAAGTGGGTAATCTGGAGAAAGAAAATTGGTAATGGAACTAAATAATTCTTGGCGTTGGTCTTGATAGTTTAAGCAGTCAAAAAAATAGTGTTGTGGTGTTTCAGGAACAGCACTGCAACTACATGAAGGGTTTTCGATACATGATTTGGTATATAAATGATCATTTAGGGACGAAACATTTAGCCTAATTTGACATAGATTGATTTGGTCTGTTCTGTCGCCAATGTAGAATTGCATAGGCACTTTTGTTTTGCCGCAGAAAAATTTGAGTAATTTAGTTTTTTAACTGGATAAAACTGTGCATGAACGAAGTTGGCAGGTAATTTATTCCACAGACGCACAGAAGATGGTAAGAACGAGGGGCGAAACTGTTCAGATGTACAGTAAAAAAGTCTAAAATGTTTAGACGTTTTAGATCTAGTAACTCTATGTTCACCGCCGCTCAAGTTGGGCGAGCAGTTCTCTAGATAGGAGGGGCCTTGGTGATTAATGATTGAAAAGAATTTTAATAATTTATGAAATGTTCTTCTATTTTGCATTGTGCATAAACCACAATCTTTTAATAACAATTCGCGTGAGGTCCCTTTCTTCGCGCCTGTCACGAGACGTAATGCTGCATATTGTAAATTTTCAATCATCAACTTTTCTTTTAAAACAAATATCAAAAATTATGTCTGCGTATTCTAATAAAGGGCGTACAAAATAAAGATAGCATCGAAAAAGTGCATATCTGCTCATAGAATATTTGAAGGCGCTTAAGAGGTGTATTCGCATTTTTGCTTTATTAGTGAAAGATAGTATGTGTTCAGACCATTTCATCTTTTTAGGTAATATTAAACCAAGGTGTTTGTGAGAATAAACCGACTTTAAATTGGTGCAATTTAGAGTAATAGGGGGCAATAAAGTTGGTATTTGTTTACTTGAAAATAGCATGCATACACATTTTTGTGGATTGAGGATAAAAAGCCAGTCTTTGCACCACTTTGCTATTTTTTTCAAATCTCTATTTAGTGAGTTAACGTACTTATGATAGTTTTTGTCTATTTTTGGAAAAAGTGAGCAGTCATCAGCAAAGAGATAAATCACCGATTCTATGTCATCACACAAGTCATTAATGTATAAAAGAAACAGAAGTGGTCCAAGGACGGATCCTTGTGGAACACCAGCTGTAATCGGTCTCCACGTTGATTCGGCGTTTTGCATTATAACACGTTGCTCCCTACCACCAAGATAACTTGCCATTAATTTAAGAAAGGATCCATTCACACCATACCTATCTAATTTATATAATAGACCTTTGTGCCAAACTTTATCAAAAGCTTTGGAGAAATCTAGAAAAACCGCACATATTTCATTGCCTTTATCAAATTCAGAAAAAAAATCGTGACATATTTTTGTTAACCCGTTGAACACGAGATTATTATGCTACTGCGCTCTTTCTGAAACGAGATTATGACGTCATAGTTATCTCATGCAATCAGACCCGGAGATCTCCGGGCCTCGTATCTGAATGGTCTCCCTAGATTACGGAGATCTCCGGGGCTCGTCACAAACGGGTTGATTAATTTACCGTAGAATCCCTTGTAATAAAACCTGATTGTTTTTCTGAGAGCAGATTGTGTAATTTTAAAAACAGGAAAATATGTTTGAAAATGACTGTTTCGAATACTTTTGAAACAGATGACAAAAGACTAATGGGCCTATAATTATTACAAAGGGTTAAATCACCACTTTTATGTAAAGGAATGACATGTGCCCGTTTCCAAGCGCTTGGAAAAATGCCCGAGCGAATACAAATGTTAAACAGTTTAGATAAAGGCTCTGCCAAAACACGACTCGATTCTTTTAAAATTCTGTTACCAATTTGGTCTGGTCCAGTTGCTTTATTTATATTTAAAGTATTTAAAATTTTAAAGACTTCCGACGATTCAACAGTTTTAGTCGGTATGTTAGTATTACAAAAACGAGGAAGATAAGGGATGCGTACCTTAGATTCGTCAATGCTCGATTGTTTTATAAAGTAATCGTTAAATAAGTCAGCTTTTTTTAGATTATCACTAATTAATTCCCCGTTTATAGATAAGGGAGAGTTTAGTACATGTTTCTTGTCCATTAATGTTTTACATGTATGCCACCAAGACTTACTGTTACTTAAGTTAATTTCGTTTAGTTTTTGAAATAAGCCAAGTTCGTAATAGCCTGTTATTGCTTTGTGTTGAACCCATTAGTGCGCTAGGTGAATAGGCCTACTGGTTTATGGTCAAATTTTAATCGGATTCCGACACGAGTGACACAAGTAAACAAGATGACAAAGATCCTTTATGAAATTTGAATTAGAAAGGGGAGCCAAGCTGAAAAATAAACGGTAGGCCTATCGAGGGTTCTAACACACTTGATAGTCGCGAATCCGCAGCAGCAGCAGCAGCTACATTAATTATGTAGCTTCAAGGGTACACCTGATATAACTCACCTAAAACATTAAATAAAAGTAGAGGGGGTGGTATATGTAGATACAAATTTAAATTCAAATCCTATAAAGAAACTTACAGTTGAAAATAATTAAAATATAATCAGTTTACATAGACTACCTGACTCTTGCATAGACAATTTTACAGGAAGAATTGTCAAGAAAATTTGTTAAGAAATGTTTTCATTGGGATATAAACCACCCAGCATTAAACCCACTAGAATTACTGCTCACTCATTACTCTTAAACAATATTAGGCATGATTTTAGGCAAAACAATAGTGTTATAGCTGCTATCAGTGATCACCGCTTGATAAAAACAAGCGGTATATCAATCTATCAAGAATTTACCAATTAACGTGTTTAGATCACACAAGTGCAACATGTTACCTGGTTACATGGGGATACATTTATAGAGGAGCTAAAAATACAGATTGATATTTTTTTGTAATAAATTGTACTGAAGGTAATGGTACATGTATTTATAATGGCCGGGTCTATTTGCCCCGTCACGGGGCCCACAAGGCAAGAAAAGTGTGTTGGATAACCCGTGACGGGGCAAATAACAGTTAAATGCTCTTCCATGTCCCGTGACGGGGCGTGGAACCGCTGATTTTGTGCCTTCGATACACCGTGGCGGCCGAAATAAAGGAAAATTAGAGTTATACAGCCCGCTGCAGTGTATGCAAGATAATTAAAGTGTCCTTGGGCACCCCATGACTGATGTAACGAGGTTTCTTATTGGTTGTCAAAAGAAGCATTACATCGGGTCCGTTCGACAATAAATATGTTCGCATTTCTAATTTTCAAAAGCAACTACATCGATTAGTGGAGTATGTTCCATCTGGCACTCCGAGGCCGACAGGCATGTACATCGATCATGAGATCATCCACAGTTACTCGTCATGTGGGGCCAATGCACAGGTCCACATCCTAGTGTAGGGAGCGTTTGATATTCAATTCGAAATAAACATATGCAGTGTGTCGCGAGCCCCGCCTGAGAGAGGAGGTTTACCCAGTGTGCAGTGAGCCCCTCATCCCTCCTGAGAGAGGAGGTTTACCTAGTGTGCAGTGGGCCCTTCATCCCTTTTGAGAGAGGAGGCTCATACCTACTGTGCAGTGGGCCCGTTATGCCTCTTGAGAGAAGAGGTTTACTCAGTGTGCAGTGGGCCCTTCATCCCTCTTGAGAGAGGAGGCTCATACCTACTGTGCAGTGGGCCCTTTATGCCTCTTGAGAGAGGAGGTTTACTCAGTGTGCAGTGAGCCCCTCATCCCTCCTGAGAAAGGAGGTTTACCTAGTGTGCAGTGGGCCCTTCATCCCTCTTGAGAGAGGAGGTTTACTCAGTGTGTAGTGGGCCCTTCAGCCCTCTTGGGAGAGGCGGTTTGCCCAGTGTGCAGTGGGCCCCTCATCCCTCCTGAGAGAGGAGGTTTACCTAGTGTGCAGTGGGCCCTTCATCCCTCATGAGAGAGGAGGCTTATACATACTGTGCAGTGGGCCTTTCATTCCTCTTGAGAGAGAAGGTTTACCCAGTGTACAGTGGGGCCCTCCTCACTCTTGAGAGAGGAGGTTTATACCTACTGTGCAGTGGGCCCTTTATGCCTCTTGAGAGAGGAGGTTTACCAAGCGTGCAGTGGGCCTTTCGTCCCTCTTGAGAGCGGAGGTTTACCCAGTGTGCAGCGGGCCCCTCATCCCTCCTGAGAGAGGAGGTTTAGCCAGTGTGCCGTGGGCCCCTCCTCCCTCCTGAGAGAGAATGCTTACCTAGTGTGCAGTGGGCCCCTCATCCCTCCTGAGAGATGAGGTATAACTAATGTGCAGTGTTTCCTCATTCCTCCTGAGAGAGAAGATTTACCTAGTGTGCAGTGGGCCCTTAATTCATCTCTCTTGAGAGAGGAGGTTTACCTAGTGTGCAGTGGGCCCTTCATCACTCCTGAGAGAGGAGGTTTACCCAGTGTGCAGTGGGCCCCTCATCCCTCTTGAAAGAGGAGGCTTATACCTACTATGCAGTGGGCCCTTCATCCCTCTTGAGAGAGGAGGTTCACCCAGTGTGCAATGGGCCCTTCATCCCTCTTGAGAGAGGAGGTTCACCCAGTGTGCAGTGGGCCCATCCTCCCTCTTGAGAGAGGAGGTTTATTCCTACTGTGCAATGGGCCCTCCGTCCCTCTTGAGAGAGGAGGTTCACCCAGTGTGCAGTAGGCCCCTCCTCCCTCCTGAGAGAGGATGCTTACCTAGTGTGCAGTGGGCCCCTCATCCCTCCTGAGAGATGAGGTATTCCTAGTGTGCAGTGAGCCCTTAATTCATCTCTTTTGAGAGCGGAGGTTTACCTAGTGTGCAGTGGGCCCTTCATCACTCCTGAGAGAGGAGGTTTACCAAGTGTGCAGTGGGCCCCTCATCCCTCCTAAGAGATTTGGTTTACCTAGTTTGCAGTGGACCTCTCATCCCTCCTGAGAGATGAGGTTTATCGATTGTGCAGTGAGCCCCTCATCCCTGACTCTGCCTGATAGAATTTTACCTAGAGTCCAGTGAGCCCCTTATCCCTCCTGAGAGATGAGGTTTACCCAGTGTGCAGTGAGCCGCTCATCCCTAACACTGCCTGAGAGATGAGGTTTACCCAGTATGCAGTGGGCCCCTGATCCCTGACTGGCCCTGAAAGATGAGGTTTACCCAGTGTGCAACCAGCCCCTCATCCATCCTAAGGATGAGGTTTAGCCGGTGTGCAGTGGGCCTCTCATCCCTCCTAATAGATGAGGTGTACCTAGCGTGTAGTGGGCCCCTCATCCTTTCTGAGAGATAAGGTTTAAGTCAGTGTGCAGCGATCCCTCATCCAACCTGAAGATGAGATTTAGCCGGCAGTGTGCAGTGAGCCCCTCATCCATAACTGGGCCTGAAAGATGAGGTTCACCCAGTGTGTAGCGAGCCTTTCACTCTCTCAGGGTGAAGTTTACACAGTGTGTAGTGAGCCCCTCATCCCCAAGAGATGAGATTATCAGATTTTCCCTATATTAACATTCTGATGTCTAGAATATCACATATCTTATGTATTAGCACTCTCCATTCTAAAGTATCACATGTATTAACTCTCTGGAGTCTAGAGTATGCCATGTCTCATGTGTCAACCCTCAGTGGACTAGACTACCATATTTTCTCTACGTTAACCTTCTGATGCCTAGAGGTTCACATATCTTATTTATTAGGCCTCTGTGGACTAGAGTATTACACGTATTAACCCTCTTTGTTCTAGAGTATCACGTTTCTAATGTGTTAACCCTCTGTGGACTACACTATCATGTTTATCCTATTTTAACCTACTGATGCCTAGAGCATCATAAATGGTATTGATTAACCTTCTATAGGCTACGGTTTGACATGTATTAACCCTCTGAGGCCCAGAGAGTAGATAGTACCATGTTTCTCTAATATTAACCCTATGTCGACTAGATTATTACATTTCTTCCATATTAACCTTTTGATGTCTGGAGTATCACATTTCTTATTTATCAACCCTCTGTTGACTAGACTATCTCAAGTATTAACCCTCTGTGGTCTCGAGTATTACGTTTCTAATATATTCACCCTACGTGGACTACACTATCATGTTTAGCTTATTTTATATCCTACTGATGCCTAGTTCATCACATATGTGATTTATTAACCCTCTATAGGCTGGAGTATTGCGTGTAATAACCCTCTGAAGTCCAAAGAGTCGATAGTATCACGTGTCTCAAATATTAAACCTCTGTAGACTAGACTATCAAATTGCTTCTATATACACCTTTTAGTGTTTGGGGTATCACATGTCTTATTTATTAACCCTCTGTTGACTTTCGCAAGTATAAACCCTCTAGAGTATCACGTTTCTTACGTCTTAACCAACGGTGGACTACACTAACGTGTTTATCTTTTTTAACCTACTCATGCCTAGAGCTTCATAGATGTTTTTTCTTAACCCTCCATAGGCTAGATTTGACATGTTTTAACCCTCTGAGGTCCAGAGGGTCGATAGTATCACGTGTGTCTCGTGTATTACTGCGCTGTGGACTAGATTACCATATTTCTTCTATATTAACCTTGTCATACCTAGATTATCATGTTTTATTTATTAACCCTTTCCGGACTAGAGGAACACATGTATTAATCCTCTGGGGTCTCTGGTATCACGTGTCTCAACTATTATTCTTCTGCGACTAGACTATTATATTTATCTAATGTTAACCTTCTGTATCCTAGTGTATTACATGTCTTCTGTTTTAAAGCAGACACAATCAGGCTAAAATCATCAAAAAATCAATAATTTTATTTTGGCTTCTTAATATACTTCCTTCATATGTGAACATGTCCATAGACTAGAATTACGGAAGTCTTTAAAATTTTGGATTGCTGTGGCAACGTAGAAAGGTTGCGGAAAAACCCCGTTTATCAGTTATTTCTGTATTTCTTAATTTAAACATGCATGTCTGAAATTAAATTGCGTATTTATTTCTCGCTTAACCGGTAAATGCGCAACACAAAATTTAAAAAAACATACGCAATACTAGTCTATGGACATGTTCACATATTATGGCCATATTAAGAAGCCAAAATAAAATCAAGGATTTTTTTATGATTTTAGCCTGATTGCGTCGCTTTAACTGTCTGGAGGCTGGAGTATCAAGTGTTGTCTCATATAATAATCTTCTGGTGGCTAGAGTATGAACTTGCTCCCATATTAACCATGTTAACCATCTGGTGCTACACTGGTATGTGTATGATATATTTTCTTCTGTAGCTAGACCCGGCAAATGCTACAAATTGAAATATTTTTATACAGATGAATTTTAAAAGCAGATATTTACGAAACTTTGGCCTAACGCTATCTACTCTAGAAAAGCTAGGTGGATAAATGGGAGTTCGAGAGAAAATTAGCAAAATACTTTGATAGTAATCAAAGTTTTAAAGATCATTGCTTTATTATTGTGTTATTATTGCACACTGGGAAAACCTTATCTCTTAGGCTGGTTGCACACTGGTGAGCTTCATCTCAGGGAGAAGTAGGGGCTGTAGGGTGGGCTGGTTGCAGACTAGGTGAACTTCATCTCTCAGGCAGAGTCAGGGATGAGGTGCCCACTGCACACTAGGTAAACCTCATCTCTCAGGAGGGATGAGGGGCCCACTGCACAGAAGGTAAACTTCATCTCTCATGGGGAGGGGGGGGGGGGGCTCATTGTACACTAGCTAAATCTAAGCCTTAGAAGGGGCTGGTTGCTCACTGGTAAACTTCATCTCTCAGGGATGAAGGGCCCACTGCACACTGGGTAAACAACATCTCTGATGCAGTGTCAAGAATGAGGGGATGAATGCACACTCTGTAGACCTCATATATTAGAAGGGGTCAGGTGCCCATTCCACACTGACTAAACCTCATCCTTACCGTATCCCCGCGCATAAACGGGCATGCACTTATTAGTGAAATTCGAATGTCATTTCTCCAATGTCATAACTCAAGACATATAATTCAGGTGAGAATAATAATAATATGACTATATTGACTTATGGACTATTACTAGTTAATGTCCATGATAATTTAAAAACAATGTTGATCGTAAATACAAACTACAATATTATTTTTTATTATTTATTAACGGGTAGATATTAGGAGAGAATTGCCCCATAATACAGATATGGGCCAACAGTTCAAGGCGTCAAAGCGATAGGGTATGGGTATGTTAGCTGAAAAGTGGGGACAAATGAGGTGTGATATAACAGTTCAGGTAGTGTCAACACCTATTTCCTGGAGTCACTCCTGCAAGGTGACTTCAAAGTAACTATCCCAATGATTACTAAACTAGCTCAGTTTACTTTGGATTGGAATTAATCAAATAATTACGATTTTACCGAATGGGAATAAATTTAAAATTATCTTTATATTCGAATAAAAGTGCATGCACTTATTTTCGAAAACTAAGTGCATTTTCGAATACAAGTGCAAGCGCGGGGATACGATAATTAGGATGGATGAGGAGCTGGTTGTAAACCTCATATTTTAGGCCCAGCTTAGGACGAGGGGCCCACTGCACACTGGGTAAACCTCATCTCTCAGGGATGAGAAGACGGGGCTTGTTACACACTGAATATGTTTATTTCGAATTAAATATTAAATGCTTCTGCACTAAGACGTGGGCCTGTGCATGGGCCCCGAGGGTCCGTATGACGAGCGACTGTGGATGATCTCTCGATTGATGTACATGCCTGTCCACTCTTCTGATAATTAACCAGGAATATGATAATTAAGTGTTTTTCATGTGGATATTACATAATATTATCAAAACTAACCAATACTAAGCGAGGTCAAGTATGTGTGTAGGCCTATTAAATAATCTATCCTATCCGATTATTATCCAGTCTACTCACATGTCAGTTATGATTTAAAGTTGGTGGGTCGTTATACTTCACTGAATCAAAATATTTACGTTGCGATAGACCCACTCCTGTCGAAGTTGACCTTATTGCGCATGCCTGCCTTTGTATTAGGCGCCCTAAATGTTTACTCAGCGAATCACAACGACCCACCTACATTATTCCCTCCATCCGTCTCTTCCCAGCGAACACGACCAGTAGGCCTTTCTGCATCTGCAACGCCGACCACCCAATATTAAAGTAGGCGAGTCGTCACTATTTACTGAACACATGTCGTAGGACCACCCGCATGCGCAGTATGGTTCCAAGGTTGGGGTCGTCAAGGTAAATATTATTGATAAGTGAGCGTAACTTCTCAGCCGGTTTAGTCTATAGCTTACTAGCTATGCCATACTGTCTTATAATTTTGGCCACTATACCGCTATGGTGGGGACGCTCGGAGCTTATATTTTACCGTGATATTTTCCCTAAATTATTCTCAACCCTTTCAGTGCGGGGACCGTCTATAGACGTAAACGACCCCCGCACTAAAGGAATTAGCAAATTGTAATGACCATAGACCCATAACATAGATATTCAAATGAAGCAGAAAGAGCTAACTAAGCTATTTGTGAAGATTTCAAATTGGAACAACTCTTTGGTCTCCATGGTTGATACGCAAATATTTCAGCATTGTAAGTGTTAAACCATCTAGACATTAATGAATTCATATTTATTTTGCCAACGTTCTAAGGTATGTGGGCCATCAAAAGTGAATATTTTCAATCAGTTAGTGAAACGTCTGACCTGTTTTAACTAGGCAATGTTGATGGGTTGAATCAGATTTTAGTCCTAAAGTATATTTGTTTTATACCACTCCATGGCGATCACTTTTTCCTGAGGTCACATAGTGAGCGCACGATATTACTGCAATACATGTTTCAAATTACTGTTATCATTATTACATTTAGTTATAAACAAAAAAAATACATATTTGTGAATTAATTTATACTATTCGCCTTCTGTTTTATGAGTAGGCCTATGGTTTATCCTCTTCCAGTCTGTGACGACTATTAGTTTCTGGGAGTAGTAACAATCTGTTCAATTTGTCCTTGTATTAAAACTGATTAGGGCGAAGTGAACATTATTATCATCGCTTGATTAAATTAAGTTATTATCGCCTTTATCCAAGGTACCATTTATGATTTACCAAAAAGTTTTAAAATAGCATTATGTTTATACTTATTTATAATAATATTTGAGGAACTATAGAATGTATGGTGAATTTTTTTTTTTCCAAAAAGTCAAAAATACATTGTGAACGCTTAATCCCAAGTACCGCTAGTCCATATTACTCATACGTTTGTATGTAGGCACTTACCACTTATGAGTACGAAATGAAAAGGTTTTGGTCATAGCGCAATGATTTGTAGTGATTGTCAATTAAAATACTTGGCAGAGATGCATTCATTTCGCCTCATAGCGAAAACACATCTTATTTTCCTATGAACAAGGGCTCAGGGGCACATATTTTCCGTATTTTACATCTGTGTACATATACTAGTATTCTATTGGGTGGCGAAAAGTGTAGGGGGTAGGCCTACTATCCTGTTTATTTAATACAAATGGAAGTATTAGAATTTAGTGCTTTGTTTACAATTGTCCTGGAACGATATTATGGTAGTTTGTATAGCTACTAGAGAATTTGATAATGTACAGACAAGAAGTAGGTAATCCTTTTGTGGATAACTTTTGTGTTACTCTGCGACCATGTGAACACATTCAACTATAAAGTTAATGATGAGATATTAATAATTACAAATGTTGCAATTGCAGTTATTAATTTTTAAACATGAAAAAAATCATATCACACATAAAATAATGTAGATCTTGTTTATGTTTCTTATACAGATAAAAAAAAAATAGCCAGTGACTTTGAGTGTTCATATAGAGTGTCCATATATATTCTTCTAAAACCACTGGCGTCTCGCTGAAAATAAAATAATGAGTGGATCAATGAAACATTATTTCTTTTTTTAATATGTTCTATTCGTGGTGATTAAATTCGAAATTTGCATTTAATATGTTGAAATTTTTTTTTACAATATAATAACTACAAGAACTTAAATATTTGTTGGGTAACACATAAATTAGGTAGATAGTCATACCTACATTTATCTCTCACACACTACTGTATCATCTGTACACGGGGCAATCGTGTCTCCAGGAGAATGATCTAAAAATTGTATCGCTGTACCTTTATCCTGTACAAAGAAAACAAAAACAAATATCACTATAGCACAATTTAATCATTACGAGAACGAAATTCTGCTACGTAGGTGTACTGTGTAGCAACAACGATTTATGTTCTAGCGCTCATAGCGAGCATTTTGCACCAGATATACTGTAGATTAACTTGCTCAAACATGTTGAAATAACCCTGCTGCTTTTCTGTGGTTTAAATAAGAAAGGTTGGAATAGGTATTTAACCCAATGGATTTGGTGTGGATTAAATACGAAAATATTTCTATAACCAGCTGTTTTTCCTGTAGGTTAAATTAGGTTTAAATAGTTTAATAGCCCAGGTGCTTTTCTGTGGGTTAAATAAGAAGGTTGGGATAGTTATCTAGCCCGGTGTATTTGTTGTTGATTAAATATGAAGATTGGAAAATCGTTCTGAAACCCAGCTGTTTTTATGTGTGTTAAATAAGAAGGTTTTAATATTATAAAACCCAGGCGCATTGTAGTGGTCTAAATACAGTTAAACTATGTCTGGATGCTTTATTATGTGTAGGTATAAAGAAGAGTGGAGTTGTTGCTTAGCCCGGGTTGTTTTCTGTGGGCTAAATAAATTCGTCGGTTAAAAAGCTATAAAACCTACTTGTATTGTTTGGGTTAAATAGATTTTCTGTGGTCTGGAAGCTACAAAGGTTGAAATAAGTATATACAATGTAGTCTGGGTTATTAATTGCGGGTAAATAAGAAGGTTGGAATTGTTATTTAGCCTGGGTTGTTTGATGTGGAAATAGTTATTTAGCCTGGATGCTTTGTTGTGGGTTGAATAAGGACATAGGTTGACATAGTTATTTATTCACGGTGATTTGATGTGAGTTGAAGATGAAAATTGAAATAGTTCTATAACCCACTTGTTTTATATGGGTTATATAAGAAGGTTTGTATTGTTATTCAGCCCGGGATGTTTTCTGTGGGTTAAATATGTCGGTTGAAAAGTTATAAAACCTACTTGCTTTTATTTGGGGTGAATAGAAGGATCAAATAGTTAAATAGCCCAGTAGGTGATTTTCTGTGGGCTAAATAAGAAGGTTGGGATAGTTATCTAACTCAGTGGATTTGGTGTGGATAAAATATCAAGGTTGAGATAGTTCCATATTACCCAGCTGCTTTTCTGTGGGTTAAATGGGAATGTTGTAAATGTTCATAACCCAGATGCTTTGTTGTGGGCTAAATACGAAGGTTGAAATGGGTATATAATCTGGGTTATTAATTGCGGGTTAAATAAGAAGGTTGAAATTGTTATTTAGCCCTGGTTTTTTGGTGTGGAAATAGTTATTTAGCCTGTATGTTTGGTTGAGTATTAAGTAAGTACATAGGTTAACATAGTTATTTATTCAAGGTGATTTGATGTGGGTTGAAGACGAAGATTGAAATAGCTCTATAACCCACTTGTTTTATGTGGGTTATATAAGAAGGTTTGTATTGTTACTTAGCCCGGGATGTTACTGTGGGTTAAATATGTCGGTTGAAAAGATATAAAACCTACTACCTTTTATTTGGGTTAAATAGAGGTTTAAATAGTTAAATAGCCCAGTATGTGATTTTCTGTGGGCTAAATAAGAAGGTTGGCATAATTATCTAGCCCGGTGGATTTTGTGTGGATGAAATATGAAGGTTGAGATAGTTCTATATTACCCAGCTGCTTTTCTGTGGGTTAAATAAGAAGGCTGTAAATGTTTATAACCCAGATGCTTTGTTGTGGGCTAAATACGAAGGTTGAAATAGGTATATAGTCTGGATTCTCTTAATTGCGGGTTAAATAAGAAGGTTGGAATCGTTATTTAGTCCGGGTTGTTTGATGTGGAAATAGTTATTTAGCCTGGATGCTTTGTTGTGGGTTAAATAAGTAGGCCACATATTACTCCGGGTGATTTTATGTGGGTTAAAGACGAAAAATGAAATAGCTTTATGACCCACTTGTTATTATGTGGGTTATATAAGAAAGTTTTTAGTGTTATTTAGCCCAGGTTGTTTTTCAGAATTTGAAAAAAATGTGTGTGGGGGGGGGGGGGGGGCTTGGTGCCGGCCGTCATTTTTTGTTGGTATGCTAAGGCCAATTTAGGTCGCTTTTAAAAATAATGTGTCGAAAAAAACGGGGCCGTCCCCCCTCCCCCGCCTGGACCTGCGGCCGACATTCCCCGTCATTAAGTTGACTATAGATTTACCCAATGTTGGTTTAATGTTGGCCCAGTGTCGTAGACGGTGGACCAACAATAAAGTAAGCTGGGGTAAATGTCTCAGATACTAAGCAATGTAAAATGCACAGCGGGCGTCGTAATCAAACCTGCTGCGACTACTGTTTGTAGGGAATTTTAGCATAAATCAAATGCGGCCACGGACGATAATACGTGTAGTTGCCAATTCACATATATTTGGTAGTAATCTAGCTTTCATATCTCTTGTAAATGTTGCAAGCGATAATAGTTGTCAGGAGTCAGGGATATATTTACATTTGTACAAGTTTATTTTTACGCGGCGTAACTTACCTGTTCATTTTGATAAGGTCTTGGTGTAGGCTATTCAGTTTCGTGAATGAGCGCCAAAAACAAACATTGACATCAGGGCATTGAAAGAACGATTTTGATTGGTTGTCATTGTCGGGTTAAATAAGGATTTTAGTCTTCTTGCACACCCCGTGACGGGGTAAATAGACACTTCCATTTTTAATTCAATTGAAACTGGCTTTG
>CAXHKU010000332.1:0-19468 GCA_964017125.1 Flabesymbios commensalis
CGTAGATCTGTGAGCAAATTGTTCCACAATTTGGGTGCTGTAACACTGAAGGCCCGCTCGCCAACTGACTTACGAGCAATGGGCTGGTACAGTTTAATGGCACTGTCAGAGCGAAGGCGACTGTCCACTTTACGAGGTTGCAGAAAGTCACATGGATATTATGGAGCTTCGTTATGTAGACACTTGAACACCATCACTATCACCTTGAATTGAATACGGCACTCCAGAGGCAGCCAGTGAAGCTGTCCTAGTACTGGTGTGATGTGATGAAGCCGTGGAGAGCGTGTTACAATGCGAGCTGCTTTATTCTGCATCTTCTGTAACTGGTTCACCTGGGCTGATGTTATTGCTGCCAGTAAAGAGTTAGATAAAGAGTTAGTAAAAAGATAATCAAGCCGAGATGTTATAAGGGCTTGAACAGCATTCCGTGTGGCTTCTACCGTCAGATAACGTCTTATTGTCTGTAAAGGTGGAAGTTACATGACTTACATATAGCGCTCACTTGGTGCGACATGGACAGATGACTGTCCATCTCAACACCAATGTTGCGTACATGAGAAGCTGGCGAGATCGTAGATTCACCAATAGTGACCATATGTCTTCTGGTGGTGTGCAGACATGAAAATTGACAGTTCTGTCTTGTCATCATTGAGCTTCAGCCATCTGCTCGCCATCCACAGTCTAATCTCCTTGACACATGCTTCCATGCGACGAATCGCCCGCTCTCTGTCACCTGGTACACTAGGATCACATATAGCTAGATGTCATCAGCGTATTTGTGATAAAAGACTTCTCCAAAATGCGTCTAAGAGATGTTGTCAAGAATATAAACATAATAGGGCCAAGCACTGAGCCCTGGGGTACACCACACTTGAGATGTAGATAGTCGGACATGTCAGGACCTATCTTTACACGCTGTGTCCGCCCTTTTAAGTATGATGAAAACCAGGACAGGGCTTTATCAGTAACCGAGAACTCGGATTCAAGGACAGACAGTAGTTGATCGTGATCGACAGTGTCAAATGCTGCTGATAGATCTAGCATCACACACACCACAGCCTTGTTCTTGTCTGAGGCACAGGCGATGTCGTTTTGTACCTTCAATAGAGCTGTCTCGGTACTGTGTTGCCTCTTGTAGGCTGACTGGTTGACTTCGTGGAGATCGTTACTCTGTAAGTGATTTAGCAGCCTCTTGACAGCTATCTTCTCTAAAACTTTGCTTAGAAAAGAAATGTTCGAAACAGGACAATAGTTTTTCAACTGTTCGTTGTCAAGGTTGGTCTTTTTCAGGAGAGGTGTTACAATGGCTGTTTTGAGACACTTTTGAAACTTGCTTTCCTTAAAGCTGGTATTAATGATGTTGAGAAGTGGAGGCAGGTGTACTTCTACCGTCTTCTTCAGCAGATTGGTGGGTAGTGGAGCAAGGCAACAGCTTTTGTCAGGACAGGAACGTATTGTCTTCTCAAGCTCATCCACATCAGTCGGAGCGAACTGTGATAGCTTTACAGTGGATGGCACAGTCACTGCGACATTTTGATACTCGGCACCTGTGATGTTATCTCTTATTGTCTGAATTTTCTGTGAGAAGAATGTAGCAAACCTACTAAAAAGCTCTCGTGGATCGTTTGAGCTGGATAGAGAGCTGGATGGTGGTTTAACAAGCTCATCTATCACTTTGAAGCAAGCTTTCTGATCTTGTGATGATAACTTATCTTCAAAATATTTCTGTTTTGCTTTCACAATCATGCGGTTTACATCTGTTCGGTGTTCCACAAAGATTTGTCTATGGATCTCCAGGCCTGATCTTCGCCATCGCTTTTCATTTAATCCTCTCAATTTACGTTCATGATGTATGTCATCCTACCACAGTTCTCTAGTCCTGTTTCGCCTGACAAGTGATGGTTTTACTGGAGCATGCTGTTTTATCACATTCTTCACTTTGATGTACCCCACAGCTAGTGTGTCAGTGCCCTCTGCAGAGTGGACTTCAGCTAGATGAGTTTTGAAGTCAGCTTTTAGACGGTCGTGATTAAGTCTCCTGAAATCTTGGACCTGATGTTTTGTATCAGCAGCTTTCAGTTTCTTAGTATGTATTGCCAAAACGACGCTATGGTGGTCTGATATGCAGCTGTTATACACGTCAAAGTCTTGGAATTGTTGTCATCTCTTGTGATCACCAGGTCAAGTAAATGTCCCGCTCTGTGTGTAGCTTGTTTAACGTGTTGGACGAGATTGTTTTCTGACAACGCACGCTGAAAGTCATGGGGAACATCAAGATGTAAATTGAAATCACCAGTAATTAGGACGTTATCCGCTGACAATGTCAGATCACTGAAGTGAGATGTGATTTCTGCAATGAACTGGTGTAAAGAAGATGACGGTGGGCGATATACAACCACTAACTTAAGCTTAGAAGTAACAGATTTAATGTCTAAATGTTCAAATGTTTCATACTCAGAAGAAGAAAGCTGCTTTAAATTAAACTGTTCCTTCACCAGGATAGTTAGACCGCTATATAAATAATGTTTAGAGGTTTGTTTGTTCAAATTGAGGGTATATCAGATAGCATAATGTACAATACAAAGTAGAATGACATAATTGTCAATGTATTTGCTAATAATAAATAAAATGAACCTATTTTGTTGTTAAAACTTATTTTATCTATCCGGCAATATTTGTTATAAAAATATTATAACAATAAAGTTATAAAGGTTAGTAGAGGTCAAAACCTGATACAACAGCTTCTTCATACTATTTTAACCTTGTCATAATTCCCTCAACACTGAAACTGATTAAGGTTAGAATTAATAGAAAGATAAAATATAGTCTCTAGAACAGAAAACTATTTAACACATCATACATACCGCCATGTGACTGTACCAGCTACATGTACATGGGATGGTTTGTTGGAGATGCTCTATTTTATCATTCCATCAAATCAAAATTTGTTTAATTTTGCTGTAGAGGGAAATATTTCAGCGCATTCATAGTATGCTGAAAAACAATGCTTAGAACAATGTGGCATGTGGGTTGGACCTTTGCTGAACTGTAGAATTAACAATTGTTTGTATTTGTTCACATTAATAGCTTGACGTTTTGGTACCGAATTATTTAAATTTCGTTAAATAGAAACAATATTGCTACTATATCATTTCAACTATTTGTTTCGGAATGTGTAATCTGAATACAGGTCCTAACAAATTATTTTTATTATAGAGGCTCTACATATATGCTAATTCATCAATATAAACCTCGTTGATTTTGACGTTGAAGAGATTATGTCAATGTAGAAATAACATGATTACAAAAACACTTGTGCCCGCTATGAGGTTTTTGACCTTCGCTGCCTTTAATAATTTAGCAATTGATGTATATTTTTTCTACACTATTGACCATTCATAACAGTGTACGTTTTGATGCCAAAATAGTTACATTTTATCATATATTATCAATGTCATTACACTAAATGATTCAGATTCCTTTTAAATCCCACCAGACGGAGCACAACCGTTTTAAAACATGTATACCTCGTTTTGTCTAGGCACGCTGGATTGTTCTAGACGATCTAGACGATCTATCAAGTTCAACTTGGTTAGTTTTGGTGGTGACAGAATTATTTCAACGTAAAAATGGTATGATGAAAAACACATTTTTAAATCACTGTGGCATGGTATTTTAACATTTGCTGACCTATACATAAATTAATATTTTAAAATTGTTCTTCTTAATATTTTGCACATTAAAAACTTGGTGCTCAACAAATAATATCGAAGTAGAGGCAACGTGATGACAGAAAAAAATCGTAAGATGATTTGTGCTTTATTGACCCGTATATCCCTGTTTTTTCTTTATAAAGGCCTATATGTAGCCCGTTAGCCGACTTAGTTATCGATATCAGACTTTTTATACTTGAGTGACTTTTAACCAATATATTGCCACTTTTGTCACGCGTATTAGATAACCTACATATCGCATTATCGAAAAAATATTGAATTTCAAAATGGTCTTCAGCCCAACCCATTAAGCTTGATGCAACACACAAATAGAGGCTGCTTTACCACATATTGTAGAGCATGTTGCATCACACCTGGAGCCTTTTTCTGCACTTTGAGTCTGAGGGTAGATAATTTTACATATTTGAATTTTTATTGAAGAAAATATGGATAATTTTACACCACATCTGGCCATGGGCAGGACAAACCAAGTAATTAATGTTCTGTACCATACTTAGGCCTATATTTGAAATATATAGTATCACATATACATGTATAGCATATCATTGCTGCTTTCCAGAAAATATTATAAATACATGAGATGAACAAATTACACTACCCTCGCAGATGTAGTATCACCCCACAGTCCGTATGCAATAACGTCTCCGTGAGGGTGAGCTCGTATCATTGTCTATGAACGCACAAGATATTGAGAGAAATGAATGAGATTCATACCAGGCACACTATTGTTATGCTTACAAAATATCTTATATCGATGTTATGTTGAAATGATTCCGCAATTATATGAAACGCTTTCTGCACTTATTTACTGCATAGATGTCAAGCTGTCACTTGATGTGCGAGGGTAGTGTAAATGTGGCTGATGTAACTGACATTGGGAGAAGTTAGCTATTTCACATGAGTTTTTTTTATTGTGGTAATAGTTTGACTCAAGTGTGTACTATATACAATGTAGTAATGTAGTACCGGTACGCCGTATAAGTGACATTGATAGTTACTGATTTTCACTGATTTAAAATATTCTAAAAGTTGGTGGTGGCCATCTTAGATTTGGCTATTTTGTTAACATGTTTTTGTTATATTTATAATGCTAAACACCATTCAAAACGAAACTATAATAACATTTCTATGACAATGTTGGAGAAAGACACATAATGTACTAGATATTCCGGAATTGGATAGTGGCCATCTTGGATTTTACTATTTTTTACCAATGTGTAGGAAGTGGAACAATTGTGTTACAAACCATATAAATGACACTATTCATATTTTTACATCATTTTTGTAAGATTTATGACATTTTTATTTTGTTCATGAAATGGATGGCGGCCATTTTGTATTTTTACTTTTTGTGATATATCTTCACTCACCCACAACCTTCTTTAATATTAATATGTTATTCTTGGGTATCACTAGAGGTAGGTACATTTCCAGGTCCGTCAATTTTGTATTCTAGATTGACTGTAAAGTGTAAAAAAATAGACAATAACTAAATAAATGCACAATAATAAGTATGCTGCTTGTCATCATGTGCTGACAATCCCAGTCAACCGCGGACATTGCCTCAACGCATGTATGGCACATGATCCAGGTAACAACATGTGTTAGCTGTGGTGATGTGTGTGACATAACAATATAGTATCTAAGAAAATCTATAAGTTATGCGCTGTGAATAATAAAGGAATCATTATGTTGAATTTTGCTTATAAAAGATGATATGCGGAATTACATCTTATATCTGTGGCCTGCGTTTACTTGACGAAGTGTTTTGCGTTGAAAACATGATTTCATTGAGAAAGTCACCAGGGCAGAGAAATAAAGTTAAATGGATTTGATTGCCCTGGAGACTACCCTCACAATTCATGCAATAAGCCACCTTATTTATTCATCACCCCGTGGTTCTTGAAAGTGAGTGGTAAAGTGAGCACGTTCAAAGGCATGTAAATCCGAGCCATCACGTCTTGTTAGGCCAACGATGGCCTAATGTTGGCAATATACAGTTCTTAACAGGGTGCTCGTTTTGCGTTACATTATATCAGGTTTAACTCTCCCTGATTAGGATACACTTAAAATAAGTAAATACAAGTTTCAAAGCGTTATTACAATGATTGTGATTTAACCAATCAGGCCTACCTGCTAAGTGATCTTATTGTGTGCTACCGCGACCACAACTGCCAGTCGCTGAAAAATACTCATATTTGTTTAATTTGAGACACCAAAAAATTGACACTGTTGTGTTTAACCCTCACGGGGATCGACTTTAGTCGTCAGAATCTGACGTCTGTAGACGTCAGATTCTGACGACTAAAGTCGATCCCCGCGCTGTAAAGAGTGAACATATTTCTAATGGTCGTAGACCCATAACATAGGTATACAAATGAATCAGAAAGAGCTAACCAGGACAATTATGATGATTTCAGATTGACAAAAAACGTTTGATCTTCATGATTTTTACAAAAATAGTCAAGCGCTCCAGAGGTTAAACGCTCATCTTATTCCCAATAACCAGACAGTAACAGATTTAAACTGATAATTAATTGGGATAACACAATCATAGTCGCGCTTAGCGTTGAAGCCATAAAGCGCTAAGTAAAACAACTTAATTTCTCAATTACTTGAAGTTGTGTTCGCTACCAAGACCCACAAGTTCAAGTGGGTGAAAATTACACATATGTTTAATTTGAGACAAAACATCTGCGAGTCTTCGTGCTCACAATAACAGTGATTTGATCGGCTAATAAAACGGATTAAAAACGACTACGGTCTAATAAATTTGTATTATCTGACAAAATGTTATTTTGACAATGTAATATTTCCACTTATTGGTCTATAATTAGGCTATAGAAAAACATGCACATATTTCATAACAACATATTGATCGCTAATTGGACCCAGAAGAAGCCTAACAGAAGCAAGCTTTTTTATTATTAGGCTCGCAGTGGGTCTCAGTTTTCACATTCAATTGTTTTTTCTTGTGGCTCAAAAGCATTTCATTTATGATTGATCACCATGTGCTGAACGCTACATCTGCCTTAATGTTATAGATATCTTCCCAGCAAATACGACACATCAACCCAATGTTGGGCCGACGTCGTAGACATTGGTTAAACATTGGGTCGATGAGATCAGGGCAAACTTATGTCAGCTGGATAAACAATAAATTACCAGTACCAGATATTGTAATCACAAACTGCAGACTCGGCAATATCTGCAGATATTAATATAACCCTTTAAATGCTAATCGCATCTACAGCTGCTTTAAGCCTATCAATGTGGTCTTCAAACAACGTGATCTGGAGGGTAAATCAGCATTACATTAGCTGGCGTGGCATTTGTTTTGGTTAAAATTGTACATATCCACGTAATTTTCAACCATGCGATAGCGAAATACAACTTCAAGTGATTACAAAAAAATCGGAGATCCGGTTGCGTACGCGGCGCTATATATTGTTGATTAGATACTATTTAGCCCTATCGGCACGGGGACCGGCACATCAGATTCTGATGTCTTAAGTCGATCCCCGCACTGAAAACATAAAATATTTATTAGTCCGTATACCCATACCATATGTATTCAAACGAAGCAGAAGGAGCTAATTAGGACATTTTGATGATTTCAAATTGAAAATAACACTTGTTTCATTGGTTTATATAAAAATATATCAACGCTTTAACCCTTTAACCGCCAAATTATTCAATTTGAATTTTCACCCACTTGAAGTTGTGTCTCGCTGACGCGATCCACAACTTCAAGTGAGTGAAAATTATTCAGATTTGACAAAATGGAGGTCAACTCTTTTCAAATCTTGCTGTTTAAAATGTGGTACTTAATGTGCTAATAAAATATGAAAACACGAATATATGCGGCACTGGCGGTTAAAGGATTAAGGGTTAAATCTTGGGCTGCTGGGACCATAATATAATATCCTTGAGACAAAATAAAAGTCACTAAATTTGATAAAATTTGATAGTTTGTGGTATATTATCACTTTAACAAAATTAATAGTTCAATTCGCGAGATGCCTATTTTTAAAATCTGAATATTTCTTGTATTTTTTTCGTCAGTAATTCCAGCTTCAAATGAACGGAAAATAGAAGCATACAGTTCCGTTGCACATGGATTAACGATATCCATATTTGTTGGTCTTAAATGGTGATTGGGCATCATTCATATTCTGATTCTACATGTCTTCCGCTAAGTCAACAATAACATGGTTGAGGAAGATTTGCTGCATGGCTACTGGGCTATAGTTATGATTTTTATGTTTTTATGTTAGCTGTCAGCCATTTTTAAATGAACAATTCACTCTACAACACTAAAGTTCCTTGGATTTGGATACCTTTGTTCAAACTGTAATACTTATTGAGCGCCTACGTTGATCGCATAGCACCTTCGACCATGTATATTATTGTATATGTAAAGGTTTTATTTCCTTTTTAAGTACGTTTTTGTACGTTTTTTTATCCGGTGCGAATCGGCTATACGTTCGGTTGTTATTATTATCCCACGAATGTGAACAGTTTGGGTCCCTGCACATGTGCGCACCAAGGAAATATATCGGCCGCAGCAGAACTCGAACCAGACACCCCGGGCTCTGAGTCAATCACGCTACCAATGAGCTATCCTGGCGCAAAAAAATCAAATAAAAACTATTTGATAAAATTATGTATATTGAAATATTTTCATAAAAAAGTTTGATATTTCCCACGAATAGAATCTGCATCGACGCCATTTTGAAACATCCCAGATAGCTGACGTAAACCCCAACACAAAGAAAATCACACCCAGCAGAAATTGAAATTTCACAGGAAAAAAGGTTGTTTTGTCACTTTGTCCCCTTGACTCGCAAATCTTGCTCTAATTAAGCGATCTGACTATACACAAATGGAAGAAGCTACATCGTGCCACTAATTACAATTCTAAAACGCACATCGATCGTTCAGCATAGGAACTCTACATACAATTCATAAGGCCTAACTTGGGGCTCAGCATGAGGGGAAGGTATATAGTGATCTATCGTGGAAGTCATTTCACTCGTGTCACCAGTGACTCTTCTTCAGATCAGTGTAGGAAGTCATATAAACATATAAGTATAGTAAGTTAGTAATGTCATTGGCTGTGATCGAGCACAAAAAAACAGATCTATAAAACATAAGTTTATTGAGCCAGTTCCTGTGGAAAACAATGGATATAGTTATTTACATTATAGTTTATGATATCATAATTATTTTTTCTTTCTATTTAGACCGGAAATAATATTATTGTGTATTTCCAGCCTCAAATAAAAAAAGAAACATATTATAAAGCTATGCATGTTATCGTCCCCGTAGAGATGAAAGGGTGTACTCCCCCACTTTAACAAGTGAGAGATACACCCTTTCATACCCAAATGAAGGTAGTAATCGTTTAACATTTTCAGCGCGTTAGAATCTGACGTCTAAGGAATCTGACGTCTGAAGTCGATCCCCGCACTGAAAGAGCGCCAATCACGAGAAGTAAGACACAATTTCCAGTGGGTGAACCTTTTAACCCTTTAACCCTCACAGTGCGGATTCATTTGTTTCTATTTTTCATTCATTCGAAGCTGGAATTGCTAACGCAATTTCCAGCTTCAAATGACGAAAAATATTTCTATTTATGAAAAATCACCTAAAATGAAATACTCGATTAGCTGAGCTTATATTCCAAACTATTTTATCAATTTCAATGTCATTTAGCCCTTACGGTGCGGGGATTGACTTTAGTCGTCAGAATCTGACGTCTGTAGACGTCAGATTCTGACGTCTGAAGTCTATCCCCGCACTGTAAAGAGTGAAACTATTTCTAATGGCCGTACACCCATAACATAGGTATTCAAATGAATCAGAAAGAACTAACTAAGACATATATGATGATTTCAAATTGAGAAAACTCCTTTGGACTCCATGGTTTATATAAATTAATTCAGCGCTTTAAGGGTTAACTTAGTTCAACATTTGCTTGAAACCGTATATATACCAGTTTACGATCCCGCCAGCACAAGGGTTAATCACGTCTACAGCCGTTTCTAGCCTTTGAATTTCTCCTTCAAACAAGAAAACGCAAAGGAGGATTACATTTGTTAGATGGCCTATGTTTGAATTCAAATTGTACTTTGTATGTAATGTTACCCACTTTAATTTGTGGGTCGAGGTAGCGATACACAACTTCAAGTTGGCAGACATTAAAGTTCGTTAGCTTAGCGCTTTGAGGGTTAATTAAATAGTTTATTTTGAGACCAAATATTTGCAAATCTTGATATTTAAACACTCGTCTATTTCCGATATTTTTTAAAAATCGGTGAAAATCCATGGTAATTTTTTTATAGGTAGCAGATGTTCTATTGCAGTGTAATATAATTTATATGATAATAATATTTTGGTCGACAACCGGTTGGTATTGTTGTCCAGTGTAAGCAATTATTCACTTCAGAATACTGGACTTGGTGATTGATCCCTGAGGTATGGGCTCGCACAACCAATTGCTTCAAATACTTTATGGGACACGAAGATAAATGGGCATTACAGACACGTGTTTATTGTTTTCAAATATGATATGTTATGACGTCCTAAGATAAAAGTAAGGTGGGTAGACCACACACTATGTCCGTACTTAAATGCAGATGTGGTTGATGTAAGCTTTTCCACTTCATTTTTTGCTTATTTTTTGTGACAATTGGTCCATGGTTTAGTATGTATATTTTGATATAACTGAATCATATAGATTCAGTTTGAGTAATTACAATTTTGGCGAAATATCTTTTTTTGCTATGAGACTTTATGGAATTTTAGTTGATTTTAGTTGATTTAGTTGAATTATCCCACTACACCTCCTGTACCTTGAAATATTTTTATATTGTTTGGTAAAATAGATATGCAAGCCATTTACTCTGTCAACTTTATTTTTGCACAATCTTCCAAGGTCGACATTGGCCTACCGTGCATGAGAAGATAAGACTGGTCCATCAAATATATTCCTCCGTTCAAAGTAACATTCAGGGATTGAGACATGTCAGTAGGTGAGATCTTGTTCCCTGGCGGAATGTGGCCATATCAGATTGAAAAGGTAAATTAATGGGCATGTACAATGGTGCTTAACGCCACGTTTTGCCAGTGAAGGTCATTTAAAGTCAGAAAAATATTCCACTGTCCTCATGTTGAATAATATACTTACTTGGAAGACGTTATAATTGGATCAGATCAACTAAAAGGCGGCTGCGACTAAATATTTTACAACAAAAAAACACAGAGCATCAGTTAATGGCAGCAATAAGTCACCTGATCAATCTATAACCTGGCTTTAAAATGACATCTAATCATCAAAACCTGGGTATACACACCTGATATTTGCAGATATCTGTAATATTGGCCGAGATATGACACAAAATATAATTTTCGGTAATGGCGGGTCATTTTGTCACAGTTTACCCTTTTTCTGCCAAAGGTTCTATACCCGGCTTTATAATGTTATTTGACCATCAAAACCTGGGTATGGACACCACATGTGCAGATTTCACTGATAATGGCCAATATAGGATAAAAAATATAATTTTCAGTGATGGCGGAACATTTTGCCCCGGTTGACCATTTTTGGATCATTTTGATAAAGGTACCCCCCTCTAGATTTTTAGCTAAGATGTTTATCTTTGTTTTGGTACCATGAAACCTAATTATGAGTAATGTTCAACAAAAAAATATTTTTTATCATTCATCCCACAGACTAGTAGTGCTACAAAGCATTCTATTCGTTTATTCGCCAAGGCATAAGTTATAGTCCCCCTTCTATCCGTATTTTGTATTAAATTTCCTTTCTTACCATAAAGCTAGGAATCAACATATACGTGATATTTGAAGCGTAATCCGTGCTCACAGAAATAGAAGGAGTGAATCATGGATTCGCAATAGTTTTGGCATTGCGTATTCAACGCTCTTGGAACGGTCACCACGCATTACGTATCATGCTGATAGGATCTTGCACTCAAAAAAGTTTTTGACATATACATTCTGGTTTTACGGAGTACGCATCATGAATTACGATTCACACATCACACATTACGTATTATGTGGATTCCCAGATTTCTTTTCAAATACTCATATACTACTACGTTTAACAAGACAATATATTACAAAATATATATACACGATTTATTGACTAGATGATCTATACATATTTTTTTTTAAAAATGAGCCAACGTATATATGTGGCTTACTTTATAGTTCTTCATACTATTGTACGGGTGATTTAATATGTAACTGCGGTGATCTTCCCCAGCAAACGCTTGTCATCATGTGCTGACAATCCCAGTCAACCGCGGACATTGCCACAACGCATATATAGCACATGTGTTAGCTGTGGTGATTTGTGTGACATAACAATATAGTATCTAAGAAAATCTTAGTTATGAGCTGTGAATAATAAAGGAATCATAATGTTGAAAAAGATGATATGCGAAATTACATATTATATCTGTGGCCTGCGTTTACTTGACGAAGTGTTTTGCGTTGAAAACATGATTTCATTGAGAAAGTCACCAGGGCAGAGAAATAAAGTTAAATGGATTTGATTGCCCTGGAGACTACCCTCACAATTCATGCAATAAGCCACCTTATTTATTCATCACCCCGTGGTTCTTGAAAGTGAGTGGTAAAGTGAGCACGTTCAAAGGCATGTAAATCCGAGCCATCACGTCTTGTTAGGCCAACGATGGCCTAATGTTGGCAATATACAGTTCTTAACAGGGTGCTCGTTTTGCGTTACATTATATCAGGTTTAACTCTCCTTGATTAGGATACACTTAAAATAAGTAAATACAAGTTTCAAAGCGTTATTACAATAATTGTGATTTAACCAATTAGGCCTACCTGCTAAGTGATCTTATTGTGTGCTACCGCGACCACAACTGCCAGTCGCTGAAAAATACTCATATTTGTTTTATTTGAGACACCAAAAAATTGAAACTGTTGTGTTTAACCCTCACAGGGATCGACTTTAGTCGTCAGAATCTGACGTCTGTAGACGTCAGATTCTGACGACTAAAGTCGATCCCCGCGCTGTAAAGAGTGAACATATTTCTAATGGCCGTGGACCCATAACATAGGTATTCAAATGAATCAGAAAGAGCTAACTAAAACAATTATGATTATTTCAGATAATTATTCCCAATAACCAGACAGTAACAGATTTAATCTGATAAATAATTGGGATAACACAATCATAGTCCGCTTAGCGCTCAAGCTCTAATGCGCTAAGTAAAACAGCCTAATTTCTCAATTACTTGAAGTTGTGTTCGCTACCGCGACCCACAAGTTCAAGTGGGTGAAAATTACACATATGTTTAATTTGAGACAAAACATCTGCGGGTCTTCGTGCTCACAATAACAGTGATTTGATCGGATAATAAAACGGATTAAAAACGACTACGGTCTAATAAATTTGTATTATCTGACAAAATGTTATTTTGACAATGTAATATTTCCACTCATTGGTCTATAATTAGGCTATAGAAAAACATGCACATATTTCATAACAATATATTGATCGCTAATAGGACCCAGAAGAAGCCCAACAGAAGAAAGCTTTCTTATTATTAATCATCCCATTTATTATTGATCACCATGTCCTGAAGTCGGTACATCTGCCCTAATGTTATAGATATGTTATACATCAACCCAATGTTGAACCAATGTTGGGCCGACGTCGTAGACGGCTGCCCAACATTGGTTCAACATTGGGTCGATGTGTCGTGTTTGCTGAGTTAGCTATGTCTCATCGACCATGATACATTCATCCAATGATGATTTAATGTTCGACCGGTATCACAGACGGTGGACCAACATTAAAGCAGCATTGGGTCAATACCTTATGTTCACTGGAGCAGGGCAGACCTATGTCAGCTGGATAAACAATAAATTACTAGTACCAGATATTGTAATCACAAGCTGCAAAAAAATGAAATGAATCGGGCTTTAGGCCACCTTTGTGCACATATAGGCTAAACTGGGCCAGGAGAACCTCCTGAGGATGGTGAGATGATTGAGATGACACTGTCCTCCAGACACAGGATTCGAAATTCGAGCCCTGGCGGTCTGAGGCCGAGCACGCTACCTCTCGGTCACGGAGGCTCCCCACAATACTAACTTTCACACGTGGATGGGGAAGAAACAATTTTGTTTCTTTCAAACCGCCGAGACCGGGAACCGAACCCCGGACTCTGGCGTGAAGGGCAGCGGTGCTAACCACTACCCTAGTAGAGCAGGAGATAAGGGTGATTTAACTAAAAAGTTTGACCAGGTCCGTGTTTGGTATCGTTGGAAAGGTTATCTATCCGGGAGTATGGAAAATGGATGCTGGGGTGTCACCAGTGGTGGAATAGGTCACCAGAGGTCATTCAAGGTCAATACTCATGGTCATTTAAAGAAAAAGTGTGATTTAACTAAAAACTTTGACAAACTTTGTGTTTCGTATTATTGGAAAAGTTACCTGTCTGAAACCGTGGAAAATGGGTGCTGGGGTGTCGGCCGTGGTGGAATAGGTCACCAGAGGTCATTTAAGATCACCACCTACGGTCATTTGCGGTGATAAAATAAGGTCTTTACCCAAGGTCATTTCATGAAAAAAGTGTAATTTAACTAAAAACTTTGACTAGGTTTACATATGGTATCATTGGAAGGTTACCTATCTGGGACTATGGAAAATCGGTGCTGGGGTGCCGCCAGTGATGGAATAAGTCATCAGACGTCAGTTAAGGTCATTAATCAAGGTCATATGAAAATGAAATGAATCGGGCTTTAGGCCACCTTTGTGCACATATAGGCTAAACTGGGCCAGGATAACCTCCTGAGGATGGTGAGATGATTGAGATGACACTGTCCTCCAGACACAGGATTCGAAGTTCGAGCCCTGGCAAACTGAGGTCGAGCACGCTACCTCTCGGTCACGGAGGCTCCCCACGATACTGACTTTCACACGTAGATGGGGAAGAAATATTTTTGTTTCTTTCAAACCGCCGAGACCAGGAATCGAACCCCGAACTCTGGTGTGAAAGGCAGCGGTGCTAACCACTACCCTAGGGCCCCCGCCCTCAAGGTCATATGACGACAAAAGGGCGATTTAACTAAAAACTTTGACCGGGTTTGTGTTTAATATGATTGGATAGGTTATATACCAGAGAGTATGGACAAGGAATGCTGGAGGGTTGGCAGTGGTGAAATAGGTCAGCAGAGATCATTTAATGTCACTGCCTAAGGTCACTTGCGGTGATAAAATAAGGTCATTACCCAATGTCCTTGACGAAAAAGGATGATTTAACTAAAAACTTCGCCCACGTTTGTGTATGGTATCGCCTGTAATCTTATCTAACTGTGAATATGGGTGATAGAATGCTGCCGGTGGTGGAACAAGTCTCCAGAGGTCATTTAAGGTCATTACCCAAGGTCATTTGATATATGAATATATGATGATTTACCTAAACACTTTGACTTGGTTTGTGTTAGATATCGCTAGGAAAGTGTTTAATCTGGGAGTCTGGAAAATGATTATTTTCCATGAGCCTAATAAGGTCTTGGGTGCCAACAGTGGTGGTATAGGTAACCAGGTCATTCATTTAAGGCCATTTCTTCAGGTCATTTGAATAGAAAATACGATTTATGTGAAAGGTTTCACTATGTCTGTACTTTGTATCTTTTGAAATGTTATCTATCTGGGAGTCTGGAAAATGAGTGTTGGGTGACGACAGTGGTAAAATAGGTCACCAGGGGTAATTTATGCTCAATAACATACATAGGTGGTTTGAAGAGATAAAGATGATTTAAATAAACCAAGTCATGTATCGTTTTAAACATTTATTATATTGATACATCATTTGCCAGGATAATCATCTTCATCTGATAATGTCTTGTGCATTTGTTCATCTTCCATATTGATATCCTCTTCTAATAAGTCACTTCGAACAAGTGCAGGTGTATGTGGTCCCTCATACCATAGATCACCTAAAGTTTCGCCATCAAGTTCCAATCAATGACCAGCTGGTAACACATCTGGCCATTGTTTAATTTCTCCAAAACAGTGCTACGTATGTGGAGCATACATTTTGTACTTTCCTTTTCCCCATAAATGATGATGTATAGTCAGACCCAGTGAATGCATGAAATCCCGGTAATGCAGCACATAGAATTGCTATGCTTGAAATATCACTATTCCTTCTGGTGTTCAAGGAACTGCTGCCAGTATCCATCCTTATCTGATCATATAACTGAGAAGCAAAGTGGAAGAGGAGAATGAAAATGTCAGTGTCACTTGCACGAACAACAATGTGAGGATTGGATGTGTTTTCAGCAGCATAACGTGCATGCATTATTATCCGTGTGTCAGCTACGTTGTGAGAGCAGGACAGTTCATCGACACCACTGCTGATTACATCATTATTATCCACTTGAACCTTAATGAATGATTGTTTCCAGGTATAAAATACTGTCTTCTCATCTACAATATCTTTGTAATGCTGTGACTTAATTTCGTAGGTAAGGAAGTCAATCAATGCAGACTTGAACGACATAGGCAAAAGTGCAGGAATGAAATATGTTGGACGGGTTTGATTGCATCCTTGAATGGAGTATGTAGTTTAGCATTTCCTCTCATATCACGTTAGAGTAGGCCTATGCATCACAAATTATGTGAACGGTGTGAACATGCATGTTTGATGATGAATGCTGCGACTTCACCAAATGTTGCTGACAACTGTTGTGGAAGTATTGGCAATAAATAAATATAGTCAATTAAGCACACATTAACATTCTGCTTGTCCAGGATTCCCGATTTGATGAAGCTTTTTTCTGGTTTTCTCATCAGGGATGATTTATCTGTTCTGTTCGTAGCACCATCCATATGAGTAAGTGATAGAGGAGGCATTGTCATAGGATATAGGATCACGTGCTCAAACTCTAGATTCTGTACCGCTGCCAAATACACAAGACGTCCTCACAAATCCCTGGTAATCAAAATCAGATCCTTCTGAGGGATATTCATCTTTTTACCATCAGTTGCGAAATTTTTAATCTTCCTCCGTTTGATTCGTTTTTCAAACCTGACTGGATTTTCTTTGGACCCGAAATTTGTCTGCCCATGCAGTGCCCTTAGATACAACATTGATTAGATCATCTTTCATGTCATTGGATGCTGATCGCCCCCGATGACAAAAGATAAAGCTTAGCGTTGTCAGTTCCTTCAGCATTAAAAGGATTAATTGTAAATCTTTGCTGCATCTCCATTCACGGTCTGTTCCAGAGTAAAATCGACTGCAGGCGTGGATCTAGAGGGGGGGCGCACGACCACCCTTTTGGCCCCAAATTATTTTAAAAGTCCCCTAATTTGGCGTAAAAGTACATAAAAAATCGCCCCCGGACCCCCTGCGCCCCCTCTTTTATTGATCAAATCCTGGATTCGCCCCTGGACTATGCATCTTGAGAGATGTTCACTTGTTCCCCACGTGCTATATATAAATACACAGCCAGCAAGTTAGACCTTATTTTATCACCGCAAATGACCTAGGTAGTAACCTTAAATGACCTCTGCTGACCTATTTCACCACTGCCGACCCTCCAGCACCCATGTCGATACTCTCGGGTATATAACCTATCCAATCATACCATACACAAACCTGCTCAAAGTGTTTTGTTAAATCGCCTTTTATTCGTCACATGACCTTGATAAATGACCTTAAATGACCTCTGGGTGACATATTGCATCACTGGCGACACCCCACCACCGATTTTTCATAGTCCCAGATAGGTAACCTTCTAATGATACCAAATACAAAACTAGTTTTCAGTTAAATCACACTTTTTTTATGAAATGACCTTAGCCTAAGACTTTATTTTATCACCGCAAATGACCCTAGGTAGTGACCTTAAATGACCTCTGGTGACCTATTTCACCACTGCCGACCCTCCAGCATCAATTATCCATACTCTCGGGTGTATAACCTATCCAATCATACCAAACACAAACCTGGTCAAATATTTTAGTTAAATCGCCCCTTTTCGTCACATGACCTTGAATAATGACCTTAATTGACCTCTGGTGACTTATTCCACCACGACCGACACACCAGCACCCATTTTCCACGGTCCCAGATAGGTAACCTTTCCAATAATACGAAACACAAAGTTTGTCAAAGTTTTTAGTTAAATCGCTCCTTTATCGTCACATGACCTTGGGTAGTGACCTTAAATGACCTCTGGTGACCTATTCCACCACTGGCGACACCCCAGCATCCATTTTCCATACTCTAGGATAGATAACCTTTCCAACGATACCAAACACGGACCTGGTCAAACTTTTTAGTTAAATCACCCTTATCTCCTGGACTATAGGGCCCCCGCCCATCACAAGCTGCAGACTCGGCAATATTTGACAGATATTAATATAACGCTTTAAATGCTAATCGCGTCTATACAGCTGTTTAAGCCTATCAATGTGTTCTTCAAACAACAGGATCTGGATGATATATCAGCATTACATTAGCTGCCGTGGCATATGTTTTGATTCAAATTTACATATCTATGTAATTTATTTTTTCATATCTTTGCGCTTTAAGGGTTAAAAAGATGGATGATTGCGATATGACATAATCAGGGTAATATTTCCATACCGTCCAGGCAAGCAACTGCACGTCCATTCATTGCTGTTTTGAACATTACACCGTTTAGCACGATTATAGTGGTTCCAAATGTGTTTTATTATCAGATATTACTTAGATCCTATTCCAACTTCAATGATTAAACAACTCATAAAACCATTGGCTCCTATCCTTACCAAAATTGTCAATCTATCACTGCGAGATGGCATAGTTCCCAGAACACTGAAATCGGCAACTGTTACTCCACTTATTAAAAAAGTATCTCTCGATCAAAACATCATGAAAACGTTAGGCTAATATCAAATTCGTCTCAAAAATACTAGAAAAAGTTGTATCAAGCCAGCTCTGTCATCATTTAGCCAGCAACAACCTTATGGAGCCTATGCAGTCCGCATACAGGAAACATCACAGCACCGAAACAACACTTCTTGCTGTACAAAATGATCTTCTTATGGCCATTGACCAGAAAAAAGCAGCAGTTGTAGTACTTCTAGACTTATCTGCTGCTTTTGATACAATTGGACCATTTATATTACCTTTTCCTAAAAACATTGATGTTCCCCACGGACATAAACTACACGGAGGCCTTTTTAAAACATACCAGATAGCTGGCGTAAAATCTAAAACAAATGAAATCATACCCAGCAGAAATTGAAAGTTTTCAGAAAAAACTGGTGGTTTTGTCAGTTTGTCCCCTTGACTCACAAGTCCTGCTCTAATTAAGCGATCTGACTATGCACAAATAGCTGGAAGAAGCTACATGGTGTCACTAATTACAATTCTAACACGTACATCGATCGTTCAGCATAGGAAATCTACATACAGCTTATAATGCCTAGCTTGTGGCTCTGCATGAGTGGGAGGTTTATAGTGATCTATCATGGAAGTCATATAAACATATAAGTAGGTTACGTAATGTAATTGGTTGTGATCAGAGGCAAAAAATGTCCTTCAATACAAAAAAAAATAGAATTATAAATCATAGTTTTATTGAGCCAGGTCATGTGGAAAACAATGAATATAGATATTTACATTATAGTTAATAATATCATAATTCATATTTCTTTCACTATTCAGACC
>CAXHKU010000333.1:0-31848 GCA_964017125.1 Flabesymbios commensalis
AACACATTGACTTGTCTCTATGTTGGCTGAATGTTGTATCACTGTATGCGACGCTGGCCCAACATTAAAACAACATTGGATCAACGTTTTATGTTTGCTGGAATTACAACTTTTATTTTAATTTTGGAATGTAGCATTCAAAATGTTCTTTCTTGCGAACACACCTGCGCAGGTACTTGCGTTCTTGCGCACTTGCGCAAGAATTTGCGTACTTGCGCTATTCTTGTGTGCGCAGTGAATACAATCACTTGTCTCTCCGTTGGTGTGATGCTGTATCACTGTCTGCGACGCAAGCCCAATTTCAAAACAACATTGGGTCGACGTTTCCAGTTCGATAGAATTACAACTGTTATTTCCATTGTCAAGTATAGCACTTAAAAGACTACTACTGTTCATACACTGTAAAAACAGTGTTTAGAATGTAAGCACTTTTCTAAACACTTTATTTGCCCCCATGTAAAGTACGCGGCTATGCTAAACATGTATAGCATTTGAACAGCTAAGCCCCAAAACGTTTATACATGTTTAGTTTGAAACATGTGTAGTATTAAAACGTGTTCTTATGCTGAACATGTTTAGCCAAAACGCATAACAACAATTTAAACATGTTCGAGTGAAACATGTTTAGTAATAAAACATGTTATTTGGCTTAACATGTTTAACCTAGATGTGTTTCATTCTAACATGTTTAGGCTATATTGGACATGTTTAGATATTGACATGTACTAAACTTGAATATCTTCTCTGGTTGAACATGCTTAGCCTAGACGCGTCTCATTCAGACATGTTCAGGTTATATTTACATGTTTAGATATTGACATTTACAAAATTTAAACATGGTTCTACCTGTATTTATACATGTTTTGAATAATAATGTATAAAAAAATGTGTGTTGAGAAATTAAAAATATGCCTTACAGTAATAGAACGTGAATAGGAGTGAACGGAAGAGAAACATTTTTGCAACCCGAATGACAGCCAGTAGTGCTAGCCACTACCCAGCAAACACGAGACGTTGGTCCAACGCTGGTTTACTGTATGGCCAATGATATTGGCCCAACAGTATCATATCATCACCTGAATTGAATTTTAAATTGGAATTTCAGATTTCAGAATTCAGAATTTTGACTTCAGACTTTAAATTTCATAAGTTCCTAATGAGCTTTTGTACTTTTATAGATATATACTTATGTACTTATGGATATATATATGTTTGTGAAATGGAAACACATTCAAGGGGCCGTAAACACATTGACTTGTCTCTATGTTGGCTGAATGTTGTATCACTGTATGCGACGCTGGCCCAACATTAAAACAACATTGGATCAACGTTTTATGTTTGCTGGAATTACAACTTTTATTTTAATTTTGGAATGTAGCATTCAAAATGTTCTTTCTTGCGAACACACCTGCGCAGGTACTTGCGTTCTTGCGCAAGAATTTGGGTACTTGCGCATTTGCGCTATTCTTGTGTGCGCAGTGAACACAATCACTTGTCTCTCCGTTGGTGTGATGCTGTATCACTGTCTGCGACGCAAGCCCAATTTCAAAACAGCATTGGGTCGACGTTTCCAGTTTGATAGAATTACAACTGTTATTTCCATTGTCAAGTATAGCACTTAAAAGACTACTACTGTTCATACACTGTAAAAACAGTGTTTAGAATGTAAGCACTTTTCTAAACACTTTATTTGCCCCCATGTAAAGTACGCGGCTATGCTAAACATGTATAGCATTTGAACAGCTAAGCCCCAAAACGTTTATACATGTTTAGTTTGAAACATGTGTAGTATTAAAACGTGTTCTTATGCTGAACATGTTTAGCCAAAACGCATAACAACAATTTAAACATGTTCGAGTGAAACATGTTTAGTAATAAAACATGTTATTTGGCTTAACATGTTTAACCTAGATGTGTTTCATTCTAACATGTTTAGGCTATATTGGACATGTTTAGATATTGACATGTACTAAACTTGAATATCTTCTCTGGTTGAACATGCTTAGCCTAGACGCGTCTCATTCAGACATGTTCAGGTTATATTTACATGTTTAGATATTGACATTTACAAAATTTAAACATGTTTCTACCTGTATTTATACATGTTTTGAATAATAATGTATAAAAAAATGTGTGTTGAGAAATAAAAAAAATGCCTTACAGTAATAGAACGGCATATATAGCAGGTTGTCGGAGAAAAAACACTGTAAAGCACAGATAATCTTGGATATGTTTATTAAAGCAAACCAAAAACAAACAAAAACATTGTTTCAACAGAAACAATCTGCCAATTAGGCAGAGGTGAAAATCTATTCATCAACAGGAGACTGATTTTGATATTGCAATGTGAAACATTTTTTCATTTTGTTCTCCACCTGCAACTTCAGCCCATTCGCCAAGTATCAGACCGTCTTTAGTATAAACCTTTATACAAGCTTTGCGAGATCACAATAAGTCTTGGAGGTGAACGTTTCTTTGTAGTCTATTATGGCTATAAAGTTGTCTCCTGAAAAATACATCAAATGCATGTGATATAATTAGCAGATATGAAAAGTATAGGATAAGTTATTAGGCCTATTATAGTTTTAGAGGCCAGATTAGATTAAATTATGATGCGATCCACAATAAATATGACTTTGGGTATAGAGTGACTGCTGACTGTCAAGCTCGTGTCAGCAATGCATCTCTCCCATTGGCATTGGCATAAGGCAAGGACCATCTACTTAGTTTAGACTAACGTCACTAGACTACTACTACTAGTCTAATTAAAATGAATGCCTAAACACCAAACCCTGGAACGTCAGCTAAACACGTTGATTGAAAACATGTTCCATGACACGTGCTTGAAGTTGAGGCCTTATCGCCCGCTGATGTTTGTAGTCTACACTAAAAACATCCAGAAAGGTCCTACAACAAACTACTTTGGGAAAATTTATCTCATAAACTATGATATAGATGCATCACAAATAAACCACTGTACACATCAACATAATTGTAATAACTAAAAGCTGGATGAATGCAGATTTATATACTAAAGTTAGGCCTTGCCGATTTGATTTCCTCCATTTTCTGCTGGGTTTCTTTTGCCACACCAGGCGGCGTGCGTCAGTTTTTCTGTCATTCACCAGATGGCGCTTATTTTGGAGACGCGTCTGATTACAACACGTTTGCAATTTAAACGGCAGTGGAGATCTTGGTATTTAATTTCTAATCATGTGTGATTTCAACATGTTTATGCATCGTGGTGTTTATAATTTAAACATAATAATAATCATGTTTTGTTAAAAACACGTTTCCGAGCCATTTAAAACACAAGCACTGTTTTTACAGTGTAGTTAACACTCAAGGTTGGTTCAATGGTGGGCATTCGTCTGCAAGACTGCCTCTGCATTTAATAGCATTATGCAAAAGCAATTTAATTAGCAAATCTAGCATTTAAAGGGTGAATGCCGACCCAGCCTAGCTGCTCAGTAAGCACAAAACATTTGTATAACATTTTCACAATGTTGGACCGACGTCGAAGACGTTGTGCCGGATATATTCCAGTTAAACTATTCCAATTTCTTAAAAAAGATATTGCAAGTAACCAAAATACCTCAGGGTGACTGTGCTAAGGTTAGAAGTTGATTCAATAAAAAATCAAAGAGAAATAGCCCATCAACATTTGACATTGATCCATATAGTGATCCATAATATCCTGTATAAATCGGAAGAACAACTCGGAATTCCTAAAAAAGATATAGCATGCAGCCTGAGTGTCCTAAGAACATTATGTTAAAATTGCAAGTTGATTTCGTGAAAATTTAGGGAGAAATAGCATACCGATTTTTAGACAGATAAAACAGAAAAACGAGAAAGAACCAACAGTGAACCAACAGTGATATGAACCGACATTGGGTGTGCCCCTCGTGTTTGCATGGGTATTATGTCGATTAACATGGTTGGCGGCCCAGTTTAATCATAATCTTATTTAGAATGTAATGATCAATAAAAAGCATCAAAAGCAAAGCCGGGGCTGCATTGAAGCGAAGAAAAATACAGCTCTGCTGGCTGTTGTCTCATTGTCCGCAATTTATGTTATAATCGATGTAAGATCGATGGACCACGCCACTGTTTACAGCCATCCACGTAGTCCTGTACATAATTCTTTTTCCAGGTGGCAAGTAGATATTTTGTCAGATTGGTGTACAAACAGATATATGAAAAACTAGTAATGTTCTAGTTAACAAAGTATTTTCTATGTTACTGTAGTATGAATAGAGAATGCTTTAAACGTATCGTCGCCTCGGAGCTAAAGGAGCCTATCTGCCACTCTAACGAGTGTCAGATAGGATCCTTTAGCTCCGAGGCGACGGTATACTCTTTATCTGTTTATACCATTTAATGAAGATGTTCCTCACGTACCCGCGTCCTTCCTTGAAAAGACCGTTTTGAGAATTAGATGGATGGGTTCAGCCAATCAGGAAACATTTTCACATGTAGTTGTGTAGTTGTTAAGACCACTCTTAATAAGAACTGATCATGTACTATTTTGCCGCAATGCACATTGAGGAAACGTATTTTCCAATTGTAGTTTTTTGAAAGCGTTGAATGCTATGAGATGATGATGTGTCAATGTCATAGACACTTATCCAACATGATACCAACACTGGGTTTGTTGTTTAATTGTATTTCCATCAAGATACCGCTACTTCCAGCTCATGATTCGTTCCGGTTGTGGGTCGAAACGTCCTGACTTCAAGTGTACCCCTATCGCGATATTGCCGTGATTGTGCAGAAAGCGACGTGAACCTTTATTTATTGACTCACTCCAGCTCAAAGTGAAAAGAAACAAAACATGCTTTTTAATAAGAATACTGATTTTTTGATGATTTTAGCCTGATTATGTCGCTTTAATTTGCCATGTGACGCATAGAATGTGAGTCAATGAGTGAATAATGAAATGTAAAGATATTATATCGTGTCAAGCATGAACATCTATGAATATTACATTTCCCGGGTAAATATGATATGTATAATTCATGAGACGATGTGGATCGATGGCAGTTATGCCCAGCAAACATGAGACGTTGGCACAACGTTGGTTTACTGTTGGTTCACCGTCTACGACGCTGGCCCAACAGTAAACCAACGTTGTGCCAACGTCTCATGTTTGCTGAGATAGTCTACTAGTAGTGGGCCTACACTCAATCACAGAACTGCCGTGTGCTACACTTAGACATAGTTTGGAATTAGTTATTGAATAGTTCATTGAGGACAGTACCGGGGTCATTCAATAAATTATTTGCAACCCAGTTGACCTGACTGGTCCATTATTTAAAATAAACGGTTATTATTGTGAAAAGATCCACAACGACCCAGTAAACGAAGATGGCGGAGGTCAAAGTCGAGGGAAAAAGTGGAAAGTGGATATAGATAGGATCCGGTTTTCGATGGAAACGCTCTCGGTTAATGTGCATATAGCCCAATGGATTATAATCGTAGACTTTTTCTATGACCAGCTAGACCACCCAGATTTATATTAAACACAATAATGATGCTTAAATCCAGTGATCTTCACTCAGCATCATTCTATATGTAAATATATAACGATCGTGCTCAGATAACCGTCTAAACCACCTACATAAATGGCGTCGACCCTGGTAAGACGGTGGAATCATGATATTTTTCAACTCAGGTTAGAAAAAGACTATTTCCTGGTCACGAAATAAAGTATTTTTTGTAGAGAAATAGGCCTACCCATTTTTCGTGCCCACAGAATTCGTGACTGCCAGGTTTGTTATAGTGATATATTTTACTCGTCTCCAAGAGATACTATTTCGCGGACACTAATCTTATCGACTCATCAATACAGCATTCTTTAATTCATAGAACAAAATCCGTGTTTTTATCCGTCCCCATCTTTCGAGTTCTTTGTCGGGTGTTTCACTTATTATTATGCAAGGGCTTCTTATATTCAACTTAGGAAAACAAGTATTTTACAGATTACCACCATTCATAATACTGTGCATCGCTGAATTTGTATGTGTCACTCACTTCTCCAGACCGAGAGGGAAATCACATAGCAGGACTACCGCGGGATAAAAATAGTGGAGCCGCAAGCCACTAGAGCACTTCCCGTAATCAGATAAACCCTATTGATTAGCGTCATTAGCCTTTGTTATTGGCACATAGCGCGCAACGACTGGTTATTGGGCCCTTCAAGGCTCACATAAGATACCGCACCAGTGCTGATTTGATGCTGGTCCACCGTCTACAACGGTGGGCCAGCATCAAATCAGCACTGGTCGAAGTCTTGTGTTCCCCGGGCTGGCTGCGCCCCACAAATTTAGCCTGTCAATGTCGGGGACCTCTGTGTATTAGTGTGACTGTATTATTAGATCTAAATCCTTCACAGCTGTATGGACTTCAGTCGATCCCCTCAATGGATCGCCGCCCATAGTATCTGATAACAGTACTTGCGGGCGCAACGTTGGCCCAATGTATGCAACGTTGGCTTAACGGTGGGTCAGCGTTATCAATAATCCGTGTTGTTCTCCGGATACTCGCATCTAGGTGCTGTCACCGTAATTAACCCCTTAAGTACCCGTGCGCATTTATAAACCCCGTGGTAATTAACCCTTTAAGCACCCTTGGTATTTTAAAATACAATTAGTCATATAATCCATCACATTGGGTAGCATCCGTGTCCAGGGGTAGTGTGCGCGGGCTCATACAACCAGGATCAATTGGTCTGGAGGGCAGTTGCATCTTAATCATCTCCCCATTCTCATTCGTTCGCCCGCTCGCTCGCGCGCTCGCTCTCGTTCGTTCGTTCGTTCGTTCGTTCGTTCGTTCGTTCGTTCGTTCGTTCGTTCGTTCGTTCGTTCGTTCGTTCGTTCGTTCGTTCGTTCGTTCGTTCGTTCGTTCGTTCGTTCGTTCGTTCGTTCGTTCGTTCGTTCGTTCGTTCGTTCGTTCGTTCGTTCGTTCGTTCGTTCGTTCGTTCGTTCGTTCGTTCGTTCGTTCGTTCGTTCGTTCGTTCGTTCGTTCGTTCGTTTGTTTGTTTGTTTGTTTGTTTGTTTGTTTGTTTGTTTGTTTGTTTGTTTGTTTGTTTGTTTGTTTGTTTGTTTGTTTGTTTGAATAGTGAAACCAGATAATTTTCATATAGTGCGGCGATCCCCACGACCACGTCAATATGTATGAGGATGTGAAACAAATATTTGGCTGTTAACCTGTTAACTGTTTAAGAATACATAAAGGGGTGTTCGATCGATCAACATAGAATAAACTAATTAAGCAACTATCGAATTTCAACTTTAAGCGAACACTTTGGCTCAAAGCTGTTTCAATGCCAGTATGGAATAACGTCCATCTTTGCTGGGATTGTTTTCTAACGCTGCTCAGAGTGGAGTTAACGTCTTGTGTTTGTGGACTTTGGACTGGTGACGTGGCAAATTAGCGACAGCTAGAATCACCCGTGCAGGCCTACGAGTATTTACCCAACGTTGAGCCAATGTTGTGTGTCGCCTAGATACAGATGCGCAGATGGCTGGAGATATTAATTTTTCAAGTATCCATGTTCAGGTTTCCTACTAAATTGTTTCTTGTCATGTCATGTAATACTGTACTGCAAAATCAATAGGCAGTAAGTGCTTACCTGAGAAGTAAGCAGTTACTGCGTTTTGGCTTTGCACAGCAGTCAGTCTATATGATGGCTATAGTCAATCACAAGTTTAACCTTCTTCGTTCCAGGGGATATATCCCTCATTTTCATTCACCTTGATATGTGAATTACTGCGGCTCTTCCTGACTCATGATATCTTGATTTTATGAATTGTACAAATGTAATAATCATGACCTTGGATATGAAAGGGTGTATCTGCCATTTTGCAAAGTGGCAGCTACACCCTTTTATATCCAAGAGGACGACTAACTACAGCGCAGAGCGTCCTTATTGTGGCGGGTTATACCTTATTTGAACGAAGTGATGCCATTCAAAATATATTATGTGATTCATGATAATGGAGCTTAAACATGTTAAAGGGATAATAACGTTATCTGTTTTTTTTTAGTGTATTATTCTAGAAAAATTATCCCAAGTAGACGAACACATCTACCGGTGTATAATATTGTCGTGCAAAACCAGTTACTGCCTTTTGGCTTAGCAGAGCAGAATAGCGAAATCCCATCAAACACGTCGAGACGTCGACCCAATGCCCACTGAATGCCGACCCACCGTCTACGACGCTGAGCCAACACTAGCTCAACATCGGGTGAGAGCTCCGCGTTTCCTGGGATATGTACTAGAGATCTACATCATTTTGTGTTCCCTGTTGCTATGCACATTGGTCATTTACAGGGCGGGGGCCCTAGGGTAGTGGTTAGCACCGCTGCCCTTCACGCCAGAGTCCGGGGTTCGGTTCCCGGTCTCGGCGGTTTGAAAGAAACAAAATTGTTTCTTCCCCATCCACGTGTGAAAGTTAGTATTGTGGGGAGCCTCCGTGACCGAGAGGTAGCGTGCTCGGCCTCAGACCGCCAGGGCTCGAATTTCGAATCCTGTGTCTGGAGGACAGTGTCATCTCAATCATCTCACCATCCTCAGGAGGTTCTCCTGGCTCAGTTTAGCCTATATGTGCACAAAGGTGGCCTAAAGCCCGATTCATTTGGTCATTTACAATCATAAATGCAATGGCTGCTTACTTGAAAAGTATACAGCTACTGCCCTATGGAGTAGACATATAGGACATACACCCACACCACCAGATCAAATGTGTGATTTATATAATAAATGTATTGTATACATGTGCTATAACTGTTAAATGTAATTGTGTTACATACATTATTATGAGATGTTCAAGTGCTACATGAAAACACTTTGATATTGATTAGATAATTAAGGCCTATTGTCCCATCATGAGCAGCAGAGATACTATTCTGCTGTGTAGTAATTACTCACTTTAAACGTTAAGTACAGCATTTGAAAATTGGATACAGAAACTTAGCTGTTCGATAAATTGCCACATACACAGGTATTTTGAATGCGCATGTTTTACATTGGTACTCTCCATATCCAGTTTGGAATAGGCCTGATAAATTATGTTTTACACGTAAATTAAATTGACAGTATTCAAAATTTATTACATCTATTACAATTTTTTACATAAGCCTATATATTACAATTTATTACATTTTTTACATTTGTGAATGGGCATGTTGTCTATTTTGTACTGGAGTTGACAAATTTGCTGTCATGGTAATAAATGATGGAGCCACCCACTAGCTGATTCTACTGTTTTGTTAATTCTCTTCCTCGTGTGCGTCGGGTCAGTTCAAGGTCAGCATCACAGACATTGGCCCGGCATTGACCCAATGCTGGACAAAAGCATCTTAATTTAGCGAGGGCCACTTTTTGCGGACAAGAGGGCGGGCGTGTGTATTCCAGAGTGCACCATGGCCCGCCACATCGCCCTGCTCGTGCAACATCTTCTGAATCAGGTAGTTTTTTAGAGCGGCGCGGACAAAGACCATGGCAATAAATGAGATTTCCCTGCCAGTGTTATGGATCGGCACTAGACAGGACGACCTGGTCCCGTGAGAGAGACATCCCGTCCATATTATATACGACAGCTGAAAGCCAAATGCTAGAAATGATTCCGGAATCCCTACTGCAGCTGCAACGCGTAATCTTCACCCACTCCTCGTCAAAGTTTGATGGACTCCCTGGTAACCTGGCAAACACAAGACATCGATCCTGTGTTGGTGTAATGCTGGGCCAGCGTCTGCGACGCTGGCCCAGCATTAAACCAGCACAGGTTGACACAATGAATACCTCGGCACAGAAGCACTAAATGAACGGGATCGTCGCGACCGACTGCAGTTTCCGCCTTCGGTTCTGATATGGGAGACGCGCCTGTTTAGGACCAGCATCCTTGGGAGTAGTGACGACAAAAATTGACCAAGCTGGCGCGAAGGCAGTCACACGCCACCGGCTGAACCGATCCATGGCGGTAAAATCTGTTAAGTTTAACTGGTACTGTTTTTGCACAGTTTTATTTTTTGCGAATTCGGCGAGTTTTAGGAAAACCCTACTTTCTAATTCGCCTGATAAATTCAATTTTTTTTCACATATGAACATTGTTACATTTACAGTCGCTATATATCAGGCCTATGAGGCAGGTATCGAACATAAAGTTTCCCTGAGACTGTTTTAGCAAGAACATTATTTTCGTGATTTATTTCTTAAATGATTATGGAGCAAAATCCAAAATATTAGGAAAACACAACTTATATGACGCCTATGCTGATTTAATTAGATTTCTGTTGTCATCTGTGAGGAGTTAACTGGTAGTGGCCTATACGTATATAATTTCGCGATATTTGTTTAAATGATCATCACACAAAATTCAAAATACTTAGGAAAACGCTATTTTATAAATTTAAAACAAAATTTGACTGGTGAATTTGTCAATTTTACAGTAGGTTATGGGACAGGTCGTGACGTCGAGTGAGAAGATGCGGATCCGGGATAATCTATCCGGATCTCTCTGGATCAGCTACATGGCACGGGGACGACTCCTGATGCGGCGAACGTGACAGATCCTGAATCAGGATAAACTGACTCCCCATGCCTCACTAACAAGTAAGTATAATATCGGCAGTACAGCGAGAACTATTTCGCTTCACGTATGAAATGAAAATGAACTATTTTGGAGTTTTACACACAAAAAGCAGCTTTGTCCGCTTCTAACAAAAACAAAAACAAAAACACACACAAATAATCGGATAATAATGATTGCCTATAAATAATATTTTATATCCATTTGAAATCTGGAAAAAAATCAAGTTGCAAGTAGTGTTCCTAATAACGAAATGAGAATGCACGCGCTTAAACATGTTAAATAGTTGAGACTCGTTTTCTCAATTTATCGTTATTAATTTGCGGTGCAAGTCAAAAAAACATACTTAATTAATTATGGTACCGGTATGATCTATATAATCATATTTGAAATTCAAATTCAATTGTAGTTTTATCCCATTTGAATTTGCGATTCACAGTTTCGAGTGAATGTAAATTATTTCAATTATTATCAGTTGGTGCTCAAAACAATAATTATTCTGTACAATTATTATTTTCATCGGTTTTGCAGATTAAAGCGTCAGGTAAATAAATAAACAAGTGCAGGACCTTCAACTGCCTCCGAAACGATGGCCTGACACTGTCTCAACATTCGCCCAGTATCGCCGACTCGAAGTGAGACCCAGCATTGGAATAGCTCTATGCCAGGGTCGTGATTTGATTTGGGGTCAGCGAGGTGCTCACAGTCTTGATCACCATTATTTAGCCTAATAGCAAGCCTAACGGGGGTCATATTACAAATGGCGGCGACGGAACTCTGATGTTGATAGCCTTATGATAGTAGCCTATACCTGGCGTGAAACATTGATACAATGTTTGCTTCATACTGGACGACCGTCCGCGACGCTGGCCCAAAATGAAGCCAGAATTGAATAAACGTTTGGCGTCTACTCAGCACTTAACTGGGAAATGAGTAACTGGTGATTGTATTACATATCCACTCTTGTGACTGCGAGGTAAATTGACCTAATATATCGAACACTGGATTGATTGCAGTCAGATCGACGGATGGAAATCTGGAGTTTGTATTTTTCTGAAGCTGATTGCATAGTATAAATATGTAGACAATAAGCAGTCACTCCATATCCAACGGTATGTTTACCCAGCAAACATGCTGTTTTTAATGCATAGGTTTAATGCCATATGAGATAATGCACGCTTGACAAATATTAAACCAGCATATACTATAGTAGGTTTGATGCTTTGTGTCTGTTAGTTTTGTGAAATTTATAAATAATATATTATTAATATCAGTCTATCAACTTAACTAACTTTGCAGAGCCTATTTCACCTAACCTGCAACAATTTGTATGTACTTCATGTATGTACATTAAAAATATAATCGCCTAAACTAAACTAAAATTGTCAGTATAAAACTAAAAAAAATTGGAGTGAACAGATTCAGTAATGAATTTCCTGATTTGCATTTGATTATTATCTACAACAACTTTTTTGTGATATCTAATTATGTTTCAAATTTGAAAGCAAAGTCTCTCATTCCAACATGAAAACATGCATTCTAGCTTCGAACAAGTTTAAATCGACGTAAAATAGCAACAAGCAATGGGCCCTTAACCCTTACAGCGCGGGGATCGACTTTAGTCGACAGAATCTGATGTCTGTAGACGTCAGATTCTGTTGACTAAACTCGATCCCCGCACTGTAAGAATTAAAATATGTATAATGGTCGTAGACCCATAACATAGGTATTCCAATGAATCGGAAAGAGCTAGCTAAGACATTTATAATGATTTCAAATTGAAAAAAACCCTTTGGTTTCCATGGTTTTTACTAAAATATTTCAGCCTTTAAGAGTTCAAGTAGGCAACAAATCACGTCTATAGCCGTCTTTAACATTTCTGTTTCTCATTCAAACAAGAAAATGTGCAGTGTAAAATGTAAATTGGCATTTAACTGACATGTACATATTTAAGTAGTTTTTACCCACTAGAAGTTGTGGGTCACAATAGCTTAAAGTGGATAAAAACATTGATTTTTAAATAATCTAGCGCCATCTAGGGTTGAACGGTGAAATGAGTTTACACGGGCTTAATCTGGCATAAAATTGTCTAATATTCAGTGTATATACGCTACGCTTTCAGGCGTCTTCGAACAGCTTGATAAAAACAAAATAATCGATCTTCAATGAATGCACATTACAAACAATAATATTTTAATATGTTTAATAGGTCCATTTTTTGTTTAAATTCTGCGATTTATTTGATTAAAAGCCATTCCAACCTAGATATTAGACAAAGGCTACATATTATTTAATACAATTGTAGCGATTGGTGGATCCCTCTAATAATCAGTAGGCCTATAGGCCTAATAATATAAGCCCGTGAATGTCAAAAGACACAGACTATGACAATAACGTAGATAAAGCGCAAGTATTATTTGTTATTATAAGTTACATATGCCAGAAATAAATTATCTTTTTTTGTGTTTTTCCAGAAATCTTGATAAGTATTTGTGACGTCACAGCTGCTTCAAACATGACAACAGTTTCAATTCACATCATCATACTGCATGGCATGATATGATAGTGGTAGGTCTACATTGAATGTAAAGAAGAAGCACCTGGCTGTAGGGAGAGTGACAAGGTACAATTGTGACCATGGATGATTATCTTCAGCTTCCTCCTGTCTCTCAGGGACAGACTGACTATGTGATGCCTGACATAGACGACGAGGAGGAAGAGCTGCTGAACAGCAAGGCTCACGCGGTGAGGATACCTGGTAAAACCAACTTATCAAATGTGCTGTTGATCAGCAACCCATGGGCAAAACGTGACTTGGACAAACGCCTCAATCAGATACACGAAGAGCGCACCAGAAGGAACAAGATCCTGGACTGGGCTCAGAGACATTTCTTTGTGAACCACGTGTTTGATCAGGACTATAAACTGAGGTTCACCAAGGACCGTCGCCCTGTGAACGGCGGGCGTGTACCCCCAGGTCTGCTGGGGCAGGTATCCCAGCTGATTCTGAGTAATGGAAGTACAACAACGACTCGCAAGCCTCCTAAACGTCTACAGAGTTTAGAAGTGATGGATGTCACTAAGGGTGCTAAAGAACCACAGTTGGTTGAGGTGTCGGAGCCTGCGAATGTGGGGAATGGAGATCAGCCTCAAAGTTTACTGTGCTCAAAGCCCAGTGATACAACTCAGCCTTGTGCTGAAGTGCAGAGACTTGGTATCTTTCTGAAGCCGCTTCCACAGAGTGAGACTGGCCAACCCATTTCTAAGTCCCAGACGAAGGTGGAGCAGAGACGATTTAAAAATAAACAAGAATATCCTGAAAGTGATAAACCCAATGTTTTGTCTACTTCTACTTCTAGCCTTAAGACTATCAGTAGATCTAACAAGAAAATCTCCACATTACCACCAATAGTAGATTTAACCACTTCAAGTTGCTCACAACATGCGTCCACCATAAGTGTTATTGGAAATAAAAAGAATGGGAAACATTTGAAAAATGAACGACGCCTGAAAGAAGTTAAGAGTCTTGAGGAGTGCAAACCTAAGCAGCGCAAAATACTTCACAAGTCATCTTCGTTCCCGCCCCTGAAATCACAGAAAAGTGTCCTGATAACAGAGGTGATTCCGAGAGATGGCTCCCCAGAGGCTGAATCGCCTCTCACACTCCGCTCTTGTTTTATGTCAGATGGTTCTGTGACCGGTTCTGGATCAGGGATTAGGGATCAGTCCGATCACGGAGACGGGAAGCTATGCGAAGATGGAGTGATTCTGAGAATAACCCGCACGCTGCCCATGTCCATGCTGATTAGGGCAAACCAGAACGTTAACAAAATAGTGCAAGTTAAGAAAGACAAAATGCTTAAGAAATGCCGCGAAGAGAGTCAGAAGAATACACTAGAAGACCCCAGGTGGCTGAGTCTCAAAGCAACACTGGAAAAATCTGCGTCCAAGTAGACCAGGCCTTCCAAGGCCTAGCAAATCTAGTCAGACTAGTGTCAGTGAACTGGTGAAGGCCTTCTAAAATATCTGTGGTAGTCTACACTATATTCTGTAACTTAGTGTAAGATTGTGTTGTATATCAGTATATATACCAAGCCACGTGATGTCGTTAAAAGCCATTGTTTATAATGTCACATGCATGTGTGAGGTCCAAGCCACGTGATGCCGTTAAAAGCCATTGTTTATAATGTCACATGCATGTGAGGTCCGATGCCAGGCACTAAGTAACCGTTAAATGATAGTCTCGACTAATTGAATGTAGCTAAGGAAAAAAACAAATATTTGAAATATTGGATGCAAAGCAATTATAGTCTGTGTGAGTTAATAATATGTTAGCCAATATTACATCCCGTTTTGTCCACGTTCCGCTCACAAATTCGCCTGTCTCTGACTAAGCTTTACGACATTTTGGTGCGATTTATTAAAATATGCTGATATTCTGTGTAATCTATTATGTGCAATTCATATTAATGAATGTTGATAGATTTCAAAATTTAAATGCGAACAACTCTCATCACATTTGGTTTAAGAACATATTTTGTTCAATTGTTCCTATTCAGATGTACAGAAAATACGATTTGCTGTCATGAGATATGCCTATTACATTACTGATATTATTTGTTGATAATATTTTACAACCGTGTTGTATCCTATATGGTTTGTTTTGTTAGTTTTATAGAAGGCAGAAAACGAATTTTAACTTATTTACAATATACATATCTACAATGCCATTTTATTAAAAATGACTTTTACTGTGTTTATTTAATTGACACCTAGATAACTATCCCTGCTTGTATACATTTCGATGCGGTATATAGATTATAGTTTGAAATTATAATATGCATTCCATAATACTATTATACGCGTACAATTTTATTTAGGATAAAAAAGTAATCAAGAGAGAAATAAGATAAAGTAAGATGAAAAACAAAGGTTGGCTATCACATGAATTTATTTGCTGACAAGCAACAACACAGCAAACACAAAACATTTGCATAACATTTGTACAATGCTGGTCGAAGACGTTGGGCCGACGTTGTACACATGTTAAACAAAACGTTTTGAGTTTGCTACTTTATTCCCGTGTGCAGTGATGCTGTGATAAGAAATGTGTAAATATGTGATAAGGGACGCTATTTTTGTATTCTTCATTTGCGTACATAATTATATATATTTCAAATATAAAGTACATGTACGTGTTAATAATGTGATACAGTGAGATAAATATATGCAAGCCTTTGCTCAAACGTATTTGCCATTGTATATTCATCTCAGAGAAGTATGATACTCTATTTTCGTTCAAGTGATGTTAATTATGTTAATATTAATACTTGATTAAATATCACCATGATTATGTTGATTGAACATATTAAAATGTTTCTCGAACTTCCGACATCATTGTGCTTTTTGTTGATTCATTTAACTACCAAATGTCTTAAACCGCACAATTAATTCATTTAAATTTTCACCCAATCACAGTTGTGTCTCGCTACCGCAACCCACTACTTCAGTGGATGAAAATTACTCATGTATGTTCAATTTGAATCCAAACATTTCCAACTGCGATTTAAACGGCTGATAAAACACATTAAAAACGACTGCAGTCATGGTTAGCGGTTTAACTATTTCAGCGCGGGGACCGACCTTGGACGTCAGAACCCAAAATCTATTTCACCTATAAACTTGGTTCTGGTGTCATCGGAAAGAACGATCATGTATCTTTAAATTGGCATTGTTAGTACAATTTTAAATATTATATGGTAGTTGTAGGATGGTAATATCATAGATTAACCATATGTGGTTAATCTATGGTAATATCAATCAGATACCACGCTCAAACTGCCTGTCCACATGTATGTCCCGGGGTCCTCTGTGATAAACTGGAAGCTCATAATTATTAAATTAGCTTGTAGCTATGACAAGCAACGTACTTCTCTCATAGGGCGCTTTGGTTTGTTGTTTGACCCCTTTGTGGAGAACTAGAAACGGTTGTGTTATTGCCAGTATGTGGTTCTTAAACGAATATCTGTGCACAGTTAAACAATACACACATGAAATATACTGGTATGTCTGTATAATGATCAGTTGACAGCATACGGTAGCTTGTAGCACAATAATGCATGTTTTTATATATACACACACACACATAGAACACCCTTAAGCGCACCCCCTAACTAAAAAGGGGGAAATCTTTTTATAACATGATTGAAACAACATGACCACATTGGCAGGTGGTCCGGATGCTGATAAAATATAATTCCTATTTTTTTCTGTGTGTTAAAGCCATTTTTACTTATTATATTTGAAAAAAAACTTTTTCAGGAAAGGGGGCGCTTTGGGTGCACTGTGCACAAAGCGCACCCCCAGTGTTCTTAAAGGGCACCCCCTACTGTTCAGTGGTTGTTATACGTCCTAAAGCGCACCTTCTGTACCGATACATGTAGGGACAAGATTAAATACAGAGTTTTCGTAAAATGAAAGCTCTTTTTATCGGACACAAAATAGATTATTAATCTTAGGCGAATCCCAAGCTATGTAATTCGTGGTTTGTTCGGATCTCGATTTGTTTGTAACAGTCTCTTTTAGCAATGAAATCTTGAGGGTGGTTCAAACCAAAAATTAATCCGAAAGAAATATAAATTTATATAGCAGATTCTATGTCTATCAAGAAAATCTTGTATTTTAAATACGTTTCAATAGTTCTTTTATATGATAGATATAGTTTTGCATTGTTTTTGAATATGTTCAACCATGTGTCAGTGGTTTTTTAGATTATGACTTCGATTGACATCGCCGACATCGATCCGGTCGCAGTCACGTGGTTAAGTCCACTTCAAATTCTTATATTATCGCTCACGCTGAATTCGTGTTTTTATTAACTATTATTAATAGTATTATCCGTACGCGCTGTTAATCATATGTCAAAGTTACTGGAGTCTAGATATAGTCTAGACTCGGCTCTAATTGTTACTCTAACTGTTAGTAGACTCAGACTATATTATAGACTGTATAGTATAGACTATGGCCATAGGCTTCTGGCCTAGCCGCCCTAGGCCAGGGCTAGGACTAGACTTTGGTCTAATTCATTTAAAATCTAATGGTCTAATTCTAGACATTGCACATTACAAAATTGTAGCTGTCTACAAAAACGTATATAGGCCTGGTCTAATCGCTTTTCGTTTCATTTCATGAAATCAAAAAATTTGCGCTGCTTAACCTCATTTTCATAGAATAAAAATTAAAATATATGATGTAGACTAGTCTACCATTAGACTGGTTGAATCGTCATTATTAGTGTAATAGTCGGCAGCACTTCCAGTCACTAGTGACATATTTTTGGAGTGACAAATTCATAATACAAAATTCATCTGGATTAAATTTGGTTTGGACTGTTCTTTCATGATTTTAATAAAATGTAGTCTAAAAAATATACAATCTTAGAAATTTGAGCGCTAGTGTTAACTTTAAATTAAGTTAAAAGCACAATGACCATATAATTTTGATTTAATTTAAATCAATGAGAGTGGTGATAGTTCACCAGTTTTAAATTTGATTTAAAATAGCAAGATTTGATGAATTTTTTGAGGCGATAACCAATTGCACATTAAAAATTTGTAGCTGTCTATACTTTATTTTTATATGACTATAAAGATCTATAAATAAAATTTATGTTACAAATATTTTTAATAGTTTGTGTATATATTTGATAACAGCTTTGCGTGGTTGTTATTGAATCTGTCTGACCAATTATTTGGATTATGACCCTTATCTTTGTCTCATTGGCATTGTTGGCTTTCCATGTGGTCTAGTCAGTCTCAAAACCTTACATTATCGTTCACTCATTCTTTGTTTCAATTGTGAATTTCCGTTGTTATTAAATTATCAAATTGAGCATAAAACAAGAATTCTCATAATGCAGAGTAACACTGATCGGTTTCTCATTTATCAAACATTTGCGGAATGACATAATGAAAAAATCATTTGCATTTTTGCATCCAAATTTGGGTTTGGATGATGCTTCCATAACTTTTAATATGTCAAGGGGGATGGAAAATAGTTTCATCTTTGTTATATAAAACTTTTGGTTTCGTTCAGGTGAAAAAGTACTATGTTAACTTGTTGTGATTCGCTGAGTAAAAATTTGAGATGGCGTTCACTTTAGACAATATTAACTTTATAAATCAACGATAATTGTGTCAGAGAATTTGTTTAACAAAGTTTGATTAACTCTTGAGGCGATAACCACTTTAGCTGCTTTTATGCTTTTATGCTAGTTTGTGGTTGACTCACTGATTCCTTTCAGGAACTGTTTTTCCTGTGGGCCATTCTTTGGCATTGCCACTGCGGCCTTATGGGGTTTCAGATAGGTCTTGTTGTCAGGAACATATGTTTTTGGCCTTTTTCCTCGTTGGGAGTTTCATCTTTGTTACTTAAATATTTTGGGTACATTTTATTGTGTGATTTGCAGGGTCAACTTTTTAAATTATCTTGATAAGAAGATTGATTCATGTTGTGATTCGCTGAGTAAACATTTGAGATGGTGCTCACTTAAATGCAATAGACAATATTAATTTTATAAATCAATGATAATTGTCTCAGAGAATTTGTTTAACAAAGATTGATTAACTCTGGAGGCGATAACCACTTTGGCTGCTTTTATGCATTTATGCCAATTTGTGGTTGACTCACTGATTCCTTTCAGGAACTGTTTTTCCTGTGGGCCATTCTTTGGCATTGCCACTGCGGCCTTATGGGGTTTCAGATAGGTCTTGTTGTCAGGAACATATGTTTTTGGCCTTTTTCCTCATTTTTTGGAGTTTCATCTTTGTTACTTAAATTTTTTGGGTACATTTTATCGTGTGATTTGTAGGGCAAAAATTTACAAATAATATAAATAAATAAGAGGAGCAATTGTTGTTTCTAGGATTTGATTTAGCAAGAATTGATAAACTCTGGAGGCGATAATCACATTGGCTGATGCCAATTTGTGGTGGACCCACTGATTCCTGTCGGGATTTGTTTCCTGTGGGCTATTTTCTGGTCTCGCCAGTACAGCTTTCGGTTTCAGATAGGTCTTTGTCAAAACTATGTTTTTGGCACCTTTCCTCTTTGATTGGAGTTTTCTTTTTTTGTTACTTTTGGTCAATGAAGCATACATACCAGCCACTCTTAATCTCAAAAAAAAAAAAATATACAATATTAGTGCTCATAAGGATATTTAAAAATAATTCATGTTAGGAAGTTAAGATTTAACGTTCTAATCAGTAATAATTTTAATTAATGAGAAGAGATATAGTTGATAATCTCTTGATTTCATTTTATATAATTAATGCAATTATGCCAATTTGTGATGACTCTGGAATAATCCCAGGGGCTGGTTTTCCTGTAGGCCATTCTCTGGCTTTGCCAAAGTGACCTTAGGTTTCAAGTGGATCCTACAAAATTATGTTTTGGGTCACCTTTTTCTTTCTAAGTTTTCTTCTTTGTTGTTTGTTTTGTAAAGCTTAGTGATCCAGCTGCTTTGAAATTAAATAATAACAAAAAAAAAAAAAAAAAAAAAATGGCCACAAGAATTAAATCTTTCATCATTCTTACTTAGATATATATAGAACATATTATTAGTCAATAAATACAAGGTCAGTTACAACAAGACTTGGCCAGTTGTTACAGGCCGCAGTAATTATTGCATGCCTTATATGCCAACTACATGATGCTCTCTGTCTAGCTTGATTAATCTAGCATCAGGACTTGCGCCAGCTGCTGAAATCAGTGCTAGTAATGATAGACAGGATGCATCCGGACTTGCGCCAGATGCAATGAACTTCATGAAGAACCAAACATATGATTATTCATTTGTTAGTTCGGCAGGACTTGCGCCAGCTGTTCTAACTATAGCAAACATGATGGGGAGTGATTTGCCAACTGGATTTGGGCCAGTTGGTTTTTGATACAATATCCAGGATGCATCCGGACTTGCGCCGGATGCAATAAACTTTGTGAAGAACCAAACATATGATTTTTCATTTGTTAGCTCGGCAGGACTTGCGCCAGCTGTTCTAACAATGAAAAACATGATGGGGAGTGATTTGGCAACCCGATTTTGGCCAGTCGGTTTTTGATACAATATCCACAAGCTCATTCTTACAGGTGGAATTAGTTATTCTAGCAACAGGATTTGCGCCAGCTGCTGAAATCAGTGCTAGCAAGTATGGGCAGGATGCATCCGGACTTGCGCCAGATGCAATACACTTTGTGAAGAACCAAACATATGATTTTCCATTTGTTAGTTCGGCAGGACTTGCGCCTGCTGTTCTAACAATGGAAAACATGATGGGGAGTGATTTGCCAACCCGATTTCGGCCAGTCGGTTTTTGATACAATATCCACAAGCTCATTCTTACAGGTGAAATTACTTTAAATGTGAATGATTTATGTCCTTTTTCTCCCGTAGAAGGGAAGAAAAAGCTAAAATTTTGCTTTTTCGTCAATAACTGCGTGAGTAAGAAATTATTATTATTATTATTATTTTTTTTTTTTTAGAATTCTTTAGATCTTGCTTTTGAATGTATATGTAAACACCATTTTTAGTGAATACAGCAATACTCAAGATGTGGACCATTTCCTCATGTTCCTAATTTGCTTCAAATCCTTCTAAATCTATGTTTTGTGGTCTTCTTATGTTTTCAAAGTGTGTCTGCAATACTTAGGTCAGCTCAAAATGAGGTCTGTATACTTCTGTGGTCAGATTTTACACTTACAGAAAATAAAATTCCACTGACATATAAATCCAGCCAGTCAAAACACTACTCAGACTTGCTTCAGGAATTATAAATACAATAGATGTTATGATAATGTGTCCCTTATTATCTACATTTGGAATTTTTAATTATTTGGTTATCTATGCATTACATGTAAATTTCAAGTTTCACTTCTGTAGACATCCTAATTTCAATTTAAAAACTAAATTTCAGACTATATAGCACTTCACTATTTAGAATTAGTGTTGTTTCTGATGCCGCAAGTAATGGTGGATTAGACAGATGAGAGGTTGGAATTCATTTGTGCTCTTACGGTGCATTCGTAAGTTTGTGTTGTGGGGGTCAGACACTTTGTGTCTGTGTGCCGTTTTCATACCCTCCTCAACAACAGATAATCTTGTTTAATAATGTTATTGATAGATTTTGTCAATATTATGTAATTTGTATGTAATGATACAAGAGTCAATGTTCATTAATATATTAATGTGAACAATTAGTAGATTGTTATTGATAGGTTTGGTTTTGTGTGAACAGTTACTAGATTGTTATTGATAGTTTGGTTGATATTATCTAATTTGTTTGTAATGATACAAGAGTCAAAGTTCACATTTAAATAGTAGATTAGATCAATCAGAGACATGTATAAATATTCATAGTAGACTAGATCAATCAGAGACATGTATAAATAGTCCTAGTAGATTTGATCAATTTGAGACATGTATAAATATTCATAGTAGATTAGATCAATTAGATACATGTATAAATATTCACTGGTTAATCCTGTTAACTGACTGTCAAGTAAATTTATACCTATTTTGGTCTTAGGGCTTCACTCTGTTACAACCACGTTTACATTAACAACATTTGAAGAGAAGCCCTTTTTATTTGTAGTCGTTTAATTTGATGTTTATTTTTAAGAAACAAATTGTCCCCATTTTATGTGCCTGTTTTTTGTACGATAAATACAGAGTTTTCGTAAAATGAAAGCTCTTTTTATCGGACACAAAATAGATTATTAATCTTAGGCGAATCCCAAGCTATGTAATTCGTGGTTTGTTCGGATCTCGATTTGTTTGTAACAGTCTCTTTTAGCAATGAAATCTTGAGGGTGGTTTAAACCAAAAATTAATCCGAAAGAAATATAAATTTATATAGCAGATTCTATGTCTATCAAGAAAATCCCACCTCCTCCCGCTTCCATCCGCTGCAAGTTTTTTGTTCATTTTTCTTCTGACCGTTTCCATACCCTCCTCAACAACAGATAATCTTGTTTAAACATTTTGTTCAATTGTTCCTATTCAGATGTACAGAAAATACGATTTGCTGTCATGAGATATGCCTATTACATTACTGATATTATTTGTTGATAATATTTTTCAACCGTGTTGTATCCTATATGGTTTGTTTTGTTAGTTTTATAGAAGGCAGAAAACGAATTTTAACTTATTTACAATATACATATCTACAATGCCATTTTATTAAAAATGACTTTTACTGTGTTTATTTAATTGACACCTAGATAACTATCCCTGCTTGTATACATTTCGATGCGGTATATAGAATATAGTTTGAAATTATAATATGCATTCCATAATACTATTATACGCGTACAATTTTATTTAGGATAAAAAAGTAATCAAGAGAGAAATAAGATAAAGTAAGATGAAAAACAAAGGTTGGCTATCACATGAATTTATTTGCTGCCAAGCAACAACACAGCAAACACAAAACATTTGCATAACATTTGTACAATGCTGGTCGAAGACGTTGGGCCGACGTTGTACACATGTTAAACAAAACGTTTTGAGTTTGCTACTTTATTCCCGTGTGCAGTGATGCTGTGATAAGAAATGTGTAAATATGTGATAAGGGACGCTATTTTTGTATTCTTCATTTGCGTACATAATTATATATATTTCAAATATAAAGTACATGTACGTGTTAATAATGTGATACAGTGAGATAAATATATGCAAGCCTTTGCTCAAACGTATTTGCCATTGTATATTCATCTCAGAGAAGTATGATACTCTATTTTCGTTCAAGTGATGTTAATTATGTTAATATTAATACTTGATTAAATATCACCATGATTATGTTGATTGAACATATTAAAATGTTTCTCGAACTTCCGACATCATTGTGCTTTTTGTTGATTCATTTAACTACCAAATGTCTTAAACCGCACAATTAATTCATTTAAATTTTCACCCAATTACAGTTGTGTCTCGCTACCGCAACCCACTACTTCAGTGGATGGAAATTACTCATGTATGTTCAATTTGAATCCAAACATTTCCAACTGCGATTTAAACGGCTGATAAAACACATTAAAAACGACTGCAGTCATGGTTAGCGGTTTAACTATTTCAGCGCGGGGACCGACCTTGGACGTCAGAACCCAAAATCTATTTCACCTATAAACTTGGTTCTGGTGTCATCGGAAAGAACGATCATGTATCTTTAAATTGGCATTGTTAGTACAATTTTAAATATTATATGGTAGTTGTAGGATGGTAATATCAATCAGATACCACGCTCAAACTGCCTGTTCACATGTATGTCCCGGGGTCCTCTGTGATAAACTGGAAGCTCATAATTATTAAATTAGCTTGTAGCTATGACAAGCAACGTACTTCTCTCATAGGGCGCTTTGGTTTGTTGTTTGACCCCTTTGTGGAGAACTAGAAACGGTTGTGTTATTGCCAGTATGTGGTTCTTAAACGAATATCTGTGCACAGTTAAACAATACACACATGAAATATACTGGTATGTCTGTATAATGATCAGTTGACAGCATACGGTAGCTTGTAGCACAATAATGCATGTTTTTATATATACACACACACACATAGAACACCCTTAAGCGCACTCCCTAACTAAAAAGGGGGAAATCTTTTTATAACATGATTGAAACAACATGACCACATTGGCAGGTGGTCCGGATGCTGATAAAATATAATTCCTATTTTTTTCTGTGTGTTAAAGCCATTTTTACTTATTATATTTGAAAAAAAAACTTTTTCAGGAAAGGGGGCGCTTTGGGTGCACTGTGCACAAAGCGCACCCCCAGTGTTCTTAAAGGGCACCCCCTACTGTTCAGTGGTTGTTATACGTCCTAAAGCGCACCTCCTGTACCGACACATGTAGGGACAAGATTAAATTATATTTTAGTTAGATTATGAATAACCACAACCAAAATAATTTTTTGTCAATTTTTCACCCTAAATTTCCATGAAATATAATATAGTCTATATAGGCCCAGTTTATTCATTTTGACGGAAAGTAGCCAAACACAACTGGCTGGCTGTGACTAGCCATTGATATGGACAGGGCGGTGCGCTTTAGGACAAGCTCATATCCCAAATGATACAGATGTCAGCTCTAACTAATCAAGAAAAGCCAGTCTACATTGTGTTTTTCCAATTTTTTCGTTGTCTATAATACTTTCAAGTAATCACACAATATCTACACTCACAAAATTATAAGAAAAAGAGTGATTTTAACTGTTATTCTCTTGCGTCCTTCCCGCTTGTGTAGCGTCCTTGCTATTAAGTGCCCAAGTTCAAGGACACTATACGTTATTATCTTCTTCAATTATGAAGTCAATATGACGTCACATTCACAGAAATATTAAGAAAAAAGCCAAAAGGTGCGCTTAGGGAATGTGCTCACGAATGAAAATATTTGACATTCTCTCAGAATTCGCTACATTTGCCCTGTATGCCAGGTTACATCGCTACATTCGTCTAGTATTTGTAAGCGCTGGTAACATATTAGGAATGTTCGCAAGTCATTCTCCACCTGCTTACGAATATCAACCATTTTAGGAAGCGTCTCCTAAAATTCAGCGGATGTTGCGAATGCTGTAATTCGCCGTCAATTTTTGTAAGCATTCACATGCCATTAGTAACGTTGGTAAGGTATTCAGACGCATTTGCAACGTTCGTAAGGCATTTGCAAGGCGTTTGTAGAGTTCGCCGTTTCCCATTCCTTGTGAATGTCTGCCAGCGTCATATTCACTCCGTCTTTATTAAAATCGCAGCCTCGTCATCAAATATTCCATTCATTCTCAAGAAAATGGCAAGGCAATGGCAACGTTGGTAAGACATTCGCATCGTTCATAAGTACGTTTGTAACGTTTGCAAGCCCATTTGTAAACATTCGCAAGCATTCATAACATTCGCAAGGCAGTCGCAGCATGTATTATATTAAAAACTATCTAAAAATATTTTGAAAACACAAAATGTAATTGCAAACAAAGTAAAACTATTTTGTGTGTGTTACTGAGTCAATTGGTTCAGAAATACGAATAAATTCATTTACTGAAATATTGATGTCCGGATACAACACAAATCAAACAGGATTGTGGGGCTGGCCCAGGATTATCGTGATGTATACATATATTCAATTTAATAGCTATCTTATTTAAATCTTAGAAAATATAAGCTGAATTGAGCTATTTTTGGCAACATTGGTAAGACATTCGCATCGTTCATAAGTACGTTTGTAACGTTTGCAAGCCCATTTGTAAACATTCGCAAGCATTCATAACATTCGCAAGGCAGTCGCAGCATTTATTATATTAAAAACTATCTAAAAATATTTTGAAAACACAAAATGTAATTGCAAACAAAGTAAAACTATTTTGTGTGTGTTACTGAGTCAATTGGTTCAGAAATACGAATAAATTCACATACTGAAATATTGATGTCCAGATACAACACAAATCAAACAGGATTGTGGGGCTGGCCCAGGATTATCGTGATGTATACAGATATTCAATTTAATAGCTATCTTATTTAAATCTTAGAAAATATAAGCTTGAATTAAGCTATTTTTGGTGGTCAATGCGACAGGTCAAAACTTTAGAGTCTGATGGAAACAGGGGTATGTTTCCAGAAGGTGAAACATCGCTTAGCACGATGTGTTAAGGCAGTTTGTTATAAAAAATGGCTCAGTCAGGGGAAATGGCTCAAAGCCACATATAAACACTATATTCAATTTTTAAAAAGTGTTAAAATATATTATATTTTAACTGTAATAGTGTCTAGTTCATTTCTCATGAACTTTCATATATAATGTTTGCCTTTGAAAAATTACAGCCATCTTGAATTTTACCCCTAAAACAATATCTAGGGTGCCTTCATTCGAGATTAATATATATATGAATGTTCATGACAAATAAACTAGACACAAATACTGTCGAAGTATAATAGGGTCTATTAGCTAGTACACTTATATGCGGCTTTGAGCTAAATGGTCGCTATTTTGAAAAGCGCTGCTGCAAGTTGTTAGTTAAAAACGATTATGATTATGAGTCAACCACAAACAGTCCTCAAAGTTTAACAGCATTTCGACAGTGCTGAGCTGTAATTAAAACGCCACTGACCCAAGTCTTTAAAGGGTGTGCAAGCAGAGATACCAGCATGAATTGATTGTTTTCACTAAATTTTGGCTTAATGTTGAGTGAACGTCGTAGATTGTGGGATAATAATAAAACAACGTTGGGCCAACTTATGTTGTTTTCTCAGATTTAAAACTTTATTAGATAATAGGTTCCACGCTCAGATGTCCCGGTCACAATATTTTGACGCCTCAGCTGACCAGTAACCAAGACTCACTTAATCATCACCTATCTCTACTCTTTCGTCTGTAAATACTTAAAGAGACCCCATGGGATGAGACATTTTCAATGTTGTCAATTTTGAAAATTTAATTTATGTGAGGCTATATAGCCTACTGATCCTGAATAAAATACAAAAACATAACAAAAACAATTTTAAAAACACTGAAAATGACTAAACTAGTTTTATTTCCAAGACGTATATTGTCATGTCAACAAAACTGCCCTGGATACCCACCATCTCAGACGGCATGATCAAAGCAACCACCTGGTTGAATCAATAGCTGCCGCCCATAACACCTGCTTAATTGGCCTGGGAACGCTATGGTCTGCGGGGTCCCCCCACAACACCGATGGTCTGCTCAACGCTGGGCCGACGACATCAACTTGTGGCCCAATGCTGTGCTAGCATTCAACCATCCTTCAGGTCAATACACTCAATGTTTGGGTTATTCATGGATTCTTATAAATATTGTTATATATATTAAGAAATGTTTTTGAAAATCTAAAAATTCTATAAAAAAATGAAATAATTACCTGTGAGATACACAACTTCAGTACAAAATTAAAAACGAAAATTGATGTCATCATGATGAGTCGCTTTAAGTCTAATTCTGTGAAACTCCATAGCCTTGACCTGCAATATTTGCATCGGGTTAGCTAATACAATAAAGTATGGGGGAGGGGGTCTTATATAACATCGAGTAACCATTCAAAAGGGTTTCCGGTGACGTCACTGTGCTTCCCAGAATAGTAGGCTATTATACTCAGGTTGGGTCAGTCACAAATGATGTATTGTCGGCTGAATGCGAAATAGAACTTATCGATGTAAAGGAATTGTTTAGTTACATCGTTGAAAATAGCGAGCGTGAAGGTCATTTTGACTACTACGAGGACCGTAGCAAGACATGGAATTGTGTTTGGTTGCAGGAAGGCAAATTGCGATTAATGTTACCTTCTACTATTGAAGTGTACACAAATGTGAATAAATTATGGAAAGATCATGACATGATCCAGTGGTCTCACGCTATTAAACTGTCAAAATACGCGGGCAATGTGGTCCCCAGAATGCAACAGTGGCCCCTGGACATTCTACAATGACATATCACCCCACATCCACAGTTATCAGCCAAGATAATAATACTATATGCGTTTCATACCCATCGCCGCATTAAGAGCAAGTTCCCAAGTCATATAAACTCTATATACTTGAGCGACATCTAGGAGGAAAAAATTCACCAACAGTTGACCTCCAGCATATTGACAGTAAGAGCTTTCCCAGCCAACACGGCACACTCACCAAATGTTGGTTTAATGTCGGCTAACGTCGCCGACGTTGTTCTAACAATAAAACAGCATTGAGCCAATTTCTCGTTGGAGTAGTATCTTGTAATCAGTTCAGTCGCTGATATTAATGCCGTCAAAGTGTACTCTATAGTGTACGCTATGTGTACACACATGCGCATTTCAAAGCTGTATGAATCTTTAACAACTTACCTTCCAGGCTTAATTTGAAAATGCACCCAGAACATTATGGCAGTTTTCCTCCGGCCCCAAACTTTAACTGACTAAACAATGTCTCCACAGCACTTCCGTTCAATTTCAGTGGAGCAATGTAGTAACCCTGATGTCTGGTGAAGTAATCTTGACAAAAGTCTCTGAATGAGTAGTGGCAGATACGCAAGAGATCATAAGTCTGCCAACTAATAAATGTGTTTGTCAGTTTGTATGTCAGCAGGATTACTTACAAAGTAATGAACGTATTTAGATGAAAATTGTATCAGAGACGTGTATCGGGCCAAGAAACAATCCATTAAATTTTGGGGATGATACGGATCACCAAGGAGTATGTAGATTCCTTGAGATTACGATCTGGATCCCGATTACGATCCGGGTCGCGCTAGACTACAATTCTGCCAGAATAGTTTACGAGTGCACTTTCTTTCAAATACCGCCACCGAGGACAAAAACGTGAGAGGCATTTGGCGTAACCACTATGCTAAGGATCAGCCTTCCATGCGAAAAATAATTCACAGTAACTGTTATTTGGGAGTTACCAGTGTTAATTTAATGCTGCTCCAAAATTAGCAATTCTGGCACCTCATTTAAGCAACAGTTGCCAAATTATATAAGTAGGCTGGCCACATTTGTGTATTGTATTGTATTTGTTTATTATAGTGACATAGTACAAACATATAGTACAAACAGAAAATAAAGTATAATAAATTGGTACCCAGCTCTCAAGGGCTTATTAGTCACTTTGAATTGTACTGCATAACATAAATAATAGTAGCATACTAATAATTAAAAAAAAAAAAAAAAAAAAAAATTATAATAAAAATAAAATACATTGCTATAAATATAACTAGGCTAATTGAACATAACACTTTGACGTTTCCTCTATGCCTGCTCAACGAAATCTATTGTTAAATAAATAAACTCTTCTGACATAAGTACTTTAAGCTGTTTCATAGGGGTTAATAAAATAAACGACGCTGAGCCAATAATAAAATAACATTGGTTCATTGTGTCCTGTAATTTGCTTGGTTGATCATAAGTGAGCCCCATAGACGTGACTTATATAATAACGCTTATTACCATGATTTTTGTGGCCCAGCAGACACTAGACCAATATTGAAGTAATACTGAACCAACCTCCTGAACATCGGGCCGTCATTAGACTGGCATCAAATGAATGAAAGCAAGAAAGAATGAAAGCATTACTAAATGAAAGCAAGAGCGAATGAATGAATAAACGAATGAATAAATAAACCAATGACTGAATAAACGAATGAAAAAATAAATGAATGACTGAATAAACGATAATGAATAAACGAATGAAGAAATAAACGAATGAATAACATTTCAATATACGAATGATAGAAAAAACGAATGAATGTGAGAATGCGTGAAAGCTACCCTGATGACATCGCAAGGCTCTGGCAACCATTTTTAAATGTAATAGTTCTAATAGGATCACAAGTTTATGCCTGTTGAAATAGCCTAGCTTTCTTATATAAAATCATTGACTGGAACGTTCTCTATCTGGGATACAGGGCGGTTGCCGGCCTGCTTAGAAAGTCGGAGATCGCTGTTTCAAACCCGGCTCTGGCATTCAAGTTTCAAAGAAACAAAATGTTTTTTCCCTGCTCACTCGTGAATATTCAATATTGTGGGGAGCAGGACCGAGAGGTAGCGAACTCGCCACCAGACCGCCAGGGTTGGAATTTCGAGTCCTGTCTCTGGAGGGCAGTGTCATCTCATTCTTCTCACCATCCTCAAGAGGTACTCCTAGCCCAGTTTAGCCTATGTGTGCACAAGTGTGGCCTAAAACACCATTCATATCATTGTATGGACAACAGAGCAATAGACAGTCTAATTCTAAAATAATCTGAGAGGTTTTTTTTTAAACCGAGACCCACCGTCCTGCAAGGGTTGGTCTAAAGCACAAATCTTGAGACACACTCTGAAAGGACGACCACAAATCAAGACACTACTCCACCGCTTAGCCGCACCCCACGGACAGGTTGCCATGTGCAGGTCGGCACCGGACAGGGTCGCACCCGACGGGCAGGGTGGCCACGGGCAAGTTGGACACGGGCATGGTGTCGCACCCGACGGGCAGGTTGGCCACGGGCAAGTTGGCCCCAGGCATACAGGGTACTGCACCCCATGGGCAGGGTAGCCACGGGCAGGGTGCCGCACCGCACGGACAGGGTGGCCACGGGCGGAGTGGCAGATTGCCATCCTCCCGACATCTAAAAATCTCGCCACGCATATATTATGCCATAAAATTAAATTTGGAATTTGTACTTGAAAAGGTGTGAAAATCGACCATTTTAACTCAGATCAGCCATTGTTTTAACTGATCGACAGTTAGTGTACAGCATTATTAAATTCATGGCTCATGGCATAAAATGTTGTTGTCGCGTAGCTAAATTGTACTATATAATCCTGTCCATAGCAAACAATGGGTCATATAAGAAGCGTTAAGAAGTGAGTGTCCCAGGTTTCTTTATTGTACCCATTGTTGTCCCTAGTTTGTGTTAACTACATTATTACAGATCTATTATTGACCCACATCTCCTTGCAGACGACAAAATTGATCACCTTTGCACATTAGAACTAGCCCTTTCATGTTGTTCATGGTCACAATACATTGTACTTTATCTAGGATACGTCTGAGCACATTTTAAGATGGATTGTACATTTTTTAGTTTGCGTTAGAAAACAATAGAATCCAAACATTTTGCACTGTCTTCACTCAAAATGATTCAAGCTTAAAATGGGTTAAATGGTATAAACATGTGTTCCTCTTCGATTGATTATCAACACACACATTTTTATATTATGTAATTATGTTGTCAGTGTACATAGTTTATTTATTCGCTTATATATATGACATAAAGTGAACATGTGAACAAAACAAGTAGTAGTCATGCGGATGTTTGCAATTATATAAAAATAAATGAAATTAAATAAACAAAATATTCCATGGAATTAATGGTGAGAGAGAAGGGGGGGGGGGAGCTCAGATGATATTCAGGCCCATCTACACCAATTGATAGCTAGCAGAAGACGATCAACCAATGCTGTTTTAATGATGCTGGCACACTATCTATGGAGCTCAACCAGCATTGCACTAACATAGATAAAACTTTTTTGTGGAGAGCCAGACAGACAGACAGATATTTTATTGACAGAAATAAAAGTCATTACAGACTTATTTGTCATAGTAATAAGAGAGATATATGTACATGTATATACAAGAATGTTAGTTTGTTAAAATCATATAAGACAATATACATGGTATGATAAACAACTAAAATCATGTTAGGTGGCATTGCCATAATAAAAGCTGGGTATTTCG